>JADLZN010008520.1:0-212419 GCA_018155175.1 Sinocyclocheilus anophthalmus | reverse complement strand
CACTGCAAACCACACAGATTTGAAGTTTGTATTATAAGAGGGTGTTGTTTTATTTTGGGTTTTCTTTTAGAAATTAAATTTTTTTATTTAAAAGTCACATAAAACGAATCAAAAGTGACAGCAAAAACAATTATAATGTTACAATATCTCTATTTCAATTAAATGCTGTTCTTGTGACATCACGGTTTCCACAAATATTAAGTGGCACATTAATAATAATATGAGAAGAAGAAATGTCCCTTGCAATCTGAATGGATCATGTTATCGTTCTGAAGGATCATGTGACCGGGATAGACTGAGTAATGGCTCTGAAATTCAGCTGTCATCACATCTATAAACTACTTTAATAAAAAATATTTTTAAATTGTAATAATATTTTCATAATATTTCTGTACGATATTGTTCTCTAAGACATTCCAACCTAGTCTCATACTTGTACATAAGATGCATATTTCAAAAACATATAAAATATATGCTACAGTTGATGTACTCTACTGTACATCAACAGAGAAACCGAGTATAGACAGTGATTTAAAAATGTGTGAATTAAACACTCAAAATCAAACACTTAAATCACATCAATTAGTCAATGAAAACTGTGCATACGGATTACTGTTTTAAAAAGTGAAGTAGACATTCGCAAATGTTTCCAACAATAGTATGCTATACACTGTTGTCACATTACTTCATTACGCTGCACATTTGTGCTATTCGGTTATCATCTTAAAAATGTAAACACATATTTTGCATTTTAAATCCGTTTTCTGTAAAAATGTCTTAACTTCTGGTAGTTCCATCAAGTTTTGAGTGAAAAAAAGTTGAGCCCACTGTTGATGGGGTGCGAACGTTCCTGTTTTGAAAACAACATTTGGGGTGATAAGCTGCGCCCTGCGCACAGTATACATACTGTACATAGTAAGAATAGTACGCTAAACCTGCTACTCCAAACACAGACCCAAAACCCACAGTGAACAATAGATTTAAAAAAACACCACATATACCACTCAAAATAATATCTATTACTGCAAAACACAGAGACTAACATTCAGAATAACAATGCCCATCACAATTAATCTAGTAATCACAAGAAAAAGAGAGGGTTACCACATGGATGTTTCTGCCTGATAAAAGGATGTCTGAGATTATCAATTTTGAAGAGGATAATGTGAAAAGGAGACACTTGTGTGTGACTGTGCGCTGACTTTTCCCAGCTCCCCTGAAAAAAGCCTAATCCCGCCATTTCACGGCTGTCATCGGCCCTGCCTAAATTAGCCGGCCTCCTCAGGTGAGTGGCACACGGAGGAGGAAATCCACACCCAGCCGTCAGCCAGAGCAGCCGTGTGGGCTGACAGAGGGACTGCAACGGGCCCGTGCCACTTGTGTCCGGTCTGGTTCCTCTGAAAGCAGCGGGGATCGTTTCACCCTCTAGCTAGCAGCGCATTAAAGCGCGAGGAAGTAGCTGGGGAGGAAGGCCTTACCCCCGCTGTACATGCCCAGCCAAAGTGCCCAAAGAGTCCAGCTGTCACATTAAAAGAGCCACATGTGATACACTCAGGAGCCAAATACATTATCCTCCCCTCTCTGGCTCTGATGCCTACACTTCGGGGCAAACACAGATCTCCCAGTTCTCCAACGGACTCCAAAAGTGAACACACAAAGAAACATTTTTGTGGTGCTGCTTAGAATGATGATGCTGGAAAACAAATGGTTTATGGGCCATTCACACAGAAGGTGTTTTTGCATTTCAAAAAAGTAAAGCACAGGGTCTAGGTCTACAGAATGTTTTTTTCTTTTTTTAAATCTGAACAAAGAATTGTTCCAAAATAGCAGACATTTGATATCCTCTGACTTGATGGAATCATAGTCTTTGCCCACCATACATAAAGTGATTTTCTGGTAAATCTGTCAACTCAGACTACCCAAAGTCTACAGACTAGCTCTGACGTTCAGCAACTAGTGTTTTGATGTTTTTGAATAGATCATGCATTAAAGGGGTCATATGCTGCGATTTCAATTTTTCCTTTCTCTAGGTTGTAGTGTTTAGCGGAAGGAACTCTTGGTGGCATAAAAAAATCTGTAAGTTGCAAAGACTAAAGTCGCAGAATCCAAAAGATATCATTATAAGAGTTCGAAGGTCCAGCCACACCTCCTAATTCTCATTCTAAACACCACCCCACATATCTACCCTCGCTATGGTGTTAAATTTTCATAACGTCCGCCCACATGTTCAGGCGGCAAAGAACGAAGGCGTAACTTTTAATTCCACTGTGTTTGTTTGACAGTCTTCAGGGTCCATGTTTTGAAGGCGCTGTGTGTTTCGTTGTGAAGGCTAAACTACTTTGTTTGGCCTTCCAAAAGATGACGATATCCCGCTTTCGTCGTCAGCCTGCGCTGATTCTGTGCGGGTCGCGGGGTGATGAAATACATCACTTTCAACCATGGACGCAGCGGAATCCAGTCCCGGGTCCTTCCACAGTGGTTTTTCCGTCAAGGTCTGTTAGATCCGCCTCGGCTCACTCTAATCCCATAAGCGCAGACGCTAGCTGGGGGCTTCCCCTCACGCAGGTCCGTGTGTTTTTCGGGTGTTAAAGCGATACTTTGTTTGTCTTGCTGCCAACGAGGACACGACTACAAATCATGTATACAACAATGCTTTCCAAACATTCAACCCAATATCCAGATTGGTGCAGTGCCTTTTATGGAGGACTGGTTTTCGGGTGATCCATGGGAAGAGGGTAAAACTGGATGAACTAATCCCGGGCATTCGACTTACCATGCCGGTACGTTTTCATTTAACGTCTTTGCCACTGGATATGGAGTCAAAACACGAGTTTTTTGGGCGTAGAGTAACACTTGTTTGTTTGTCATTTCCCGATCACAAATTCAGACCGATTTTTGTTTACGCGGCGCGATGCAATGCAACGCATGAAAAGACAGTATATGTCATTATAATCAATAATTATGTCCCAACTGGATGCAACAAACAAATGCCTCCTTTGTAATGGGTTTTAATGTTTTTTTTGGGTGGCCAGGGTCGTCGCTCCGTCTGGGACACGGCAGCTTGAGTGTATGCGAGCCGAATCGACAACGGCAGGACATGGATGATCTTGGCTCAAGGCTCACAGGCCCAGGGGGCAAAAAACCTCGCTTTTTCAGAGACCGAGTGACTTTGTAAGAAAAGTGGACGGCCATTTATCACAAAGGCATCGGTCGAAATAAAGCGAGGAAGAAACAATAAATTAGTTTACTCATCTATGTGGCGAAAAACATAAATGTTTCAGTTTTTACTTTAAACCGCATGAACACATTTCATTACACTAAATACACAATATAATGTTATTTTTAGCAGCATCATACGACCCCTTTAAACGAATAGTTCACCTAAAAATTTCATTGAGCATAAATTATGGTGGGGCTCGGTCGTCATTCCAGGTGCGCTGTGCTGATTGAGATGATTGCGTTTTTTCACGTGTGAACATATTTAGAGAAATTAGCATTACAATAAGCGACGACGGTCGACCGCAGGAAATGGAAAATAGTCGCTTTGCAGGAATGGGGGCCGCAGAACTATTGAGTCGTTACAAATTGGTTGATCCAAACATCACAAAATCCACAAGTAATCCAGTCCCCAAAATCCATCGCGGCTTAAAACTGTGGTCTGCACGACTACTCATTAGCAAACAAACTGGCAGTATTAGTCAAGTAAACAATAGAATCAAGAAACGTTTTTAGCTTTCAAAGCATTGCTGCCTGGAATTACAAGTCAGCTTGTCCTGATTCAGGAAGAAATATGGCACAGAAGCACCGTTTAGTAAATAAGATGTGGACACAATAAACAATATTCAAATTTGTTGATGGATTTTGAATGTGAGAGTACATAGGATGGATGTTTTTCAACTGGACACTTCTTCATTATGGCATTAGAGGACAAGCATCTTTGCCAGAAGCGCCTGTTGACTTAAAACACTTTATGATAGACCGTGTTCTCATAAACCTCAGCGCTAGGCATTTTCGACTTAATTTATGGACTGGCGTTTGATCTATTACGGTGGAGTATTTTGATGTTGATCACTGTGTGCACTCTCATTCTCACGGACCCATGTCACTGTTGCATCCAAAACAGTTCTAAACAATCATCTGTTTGCAGGGTGTAAGTCCACAGCCATATCACCTGTAGCCCGCGGCTGCCCCCGAACTGAAGCCAGCCGGGTTGAACCTGTATTTTTAATTCTACCAGTAAGCTGATTCTTGCTGTTTCATTGAGGTATTATTGAAATATGTAACATGATCATTAAGACATGTATTTCTAATAATTCCTGCAGTTAGAATGAGTAAACCAGTTTTATATTAGGTTGTCCTGCACTTGACACATTCGTCTCCGCTGCTTTGGAAGCTCAGTCTAGGTTCAACTTTTCAACTTGACGCAAATCAAAATAACAACCTTGAGGTGATTCGACTCCCCTAATACTTTTGATAAACTAATTAGTGTATCAATTGCTGTTTAAAACGCCGTGAAGCAGTTTTTTGTTTTCCATTTGAGATCTATTGCAACGTTGAAGCATCTTCTTTCAAGGAAGAATGTGGAATTTGTGATTCATGCACTTGTTACATCTCTATTGGATTATTGTAAATGTCTTTATTCTGGTCTTCCTCAATCTTCAGTGTCACGATTGCAAATTATTCAAAATGCTACGGCAAGACTTTTGACTGTGTCAAAAAAGAGGGATCACATTTCTCCTGTTTATCATCCCTTCATTGGCTTCCCGTTAAATACAGGGTTGATTTAAAAATTCTTCTGTTTGATTATAAGGCATTGTCTGGTTGTTCACCAAGTTATATCTCTGAACTGTTCGCTTGCGCAATATGGTCGCACGTCTAGGCACTTCTTCAGATCTTAAAGTCACTATCTGCTTCTACTACCACTTCTGGACAAATCAAAGGTATCGGATCTTTTTCCTGTGGTTGGCCCCAGCTGGTTTGGAAGGTCTCCTCTCCCCTATCATGTGAACTTCTCCTTCTTTGGACATTTTTTTTTAAGTCTATAATGGGTATAAGTCTATAATTATTGGGGTTACTCTTGGAATCCATTTGTCCACCGTATGTGTAAGTGGGTTTGATTGTAAAATGTTAATTAGAAGATTGTTTGAACAACCCGGTGTACAAGAGAACCACGTGGTGGCATCAATTTGACTATGTGTTTAAAAGTGTTAAACGTGGGATATAAATAAGAGTAGTGAAGTGGGATATGTTAGTGTCAGGTACGCTGGGATGGGAGAGACGGCGGAAACAGGTCGCCGTTGGAACGAACACATAGCCAGGAGCCATCCGCGGGGGAGACTGAGGGAGCGGGCAAAAAACAACCTTTAGTCCTGTGATAGGGTCAAAATAAAGGCCCATTGTATGATGGGAACACTATAGTCAAAAGCACTGTCTTTCGATATACCGAGGTCCTGTCTCTCTGTGGTCTTAAAAATCCCATGCCGTGTATCTGCACACGGGTGTGTGGAGAGATGACCCTCCCCAAGACTTGATTGCAAAGCGCTTTGGTGTACAACGATACATAATAAAGCGCATTATAAATGTATCATTTATTCATTCATTCATTCATTCAGTTCCTGTCAAATATGCGTGATTTTGACAGAACTCCGAAAACGTTGTTTAAAGTGACACGCCTCATTTGTGAACTGCAGTCATGTGGATTACTTGTGGATTATTGTGATGTTTTTATCAGCTGTTTGTTCAGAATTTAATACCAAATTGTGTAAAAAAAAAAACATACCAAATTGAACAATGCCAAAAAAAAAATCAAACTGTGTTTTGAATTTTTTTTTCAAAAAAAAAAAAAAACTTGTGTGAGATCCTGTTTTTATAACATATATTACTTAAGATGTAAGCACAACAGTCAAAATGAGGCCATTCAGCACATTTTTACATAAAAATAAAAAAAAATCAAGAAAAACATGTTGCGTGTACGGCCCCTAATTGTACATTTCCATGAACTTGCCTATTTGTACTAAAGAATTAAAACAAAAACACAGTTGATGTTTTTATTTACGACTTGTTTTTAAGCACCATGTACCTGGTGATTTAGTCTCATTACTTGGATCATTTAATGGTATTGTTGTTGTCCGGTAAGCTGAAGGGGCTCTAACTTGAACCATTACTTTCAATAATGCACATTGACTTGACTAATCAAGCTAACTACTATTATTAGTTACTAGCATTTTCTGATAATTGTACCTATGAGTTAGAGGTTTGTCTGCTATTACTAATAGATTTCAGCCATTACTATCCAGTGTTTATTGATTTTACGCTGTGCAACATTAATGCTAAATGTATCTTGGGGATTGGAAGTCACTGCACTGGATCTTATCTGGCATTTATTAATGAGATAAAATGCTGCTCTGCACCACTGCTTTGGCAGAACAACAAGCAAACGTTTCATTTTATTTTGTCCCTCGTTGTAAATAGGGTGCACTGCACAAATATGCACAGTTACCTTGGTGACCGTCATTATTCATTCATTAGTGCTGCTTGTGTTCACCTTGCCGGTACACTAACGATGGCTGTCCCTTTCCAAAAAAAATCAGCTTTCTAGAGTGGATGCACCATGTACTTTAACAACTCGCAAATAAATTCATGCCAGTATGGCTCATGATCCATTTTAACATGCATATGTGAGAGCACAGAGACAGTTCTATTGTATGTGGTTTACGAGGCAGTGAAGCCGCACAGATGATTTTTATTTTTAGTGTTACAAATTAAAACCTAGAAGAGAGATACAAAGGCCTTAGGTAACCACTGACCAAGAAACAAGCTGTGGCACAAGTGACCTATGCGAGCTGTGAGGTGATGTGTTCAGGCTAAACATACTCTTGCAATTAAGCTACGTCAGCTGTGATATTCCTCGTTGGAAGCAGAGGGAATGGGAAGCGGAATTCAGAGAAATTGGAAGTGACAGCTTGAGGCTGGGGAATGAGCATACTTAAAAGGCCTTGACTCATAAAACATTCATTTACTCATGTACTGACAAGAGAACTCAACAAACGCACAAATCAGAGACAATTAACAAGATGACAAGTGCAAACACACGGAGCGTACGCACACACACTCGCATCCACTGAGACACTTGCACGTGTGCATGCTTGTGAACAATCAGTCACTGGCCTTAAACACATCTGACATTCAACAGATTTTTTTTCTGTTTTTCAGATTTCATTTCCACAAAATTCACCCTTTCACAAAGCTTTTTATCACAACGACAGGCCAAGATCAATTCGATCTCACCTCACTCTCACTGTGTGTTGAACCGAAAGGCGCAGAAGTATATTTAATATGAGCTAACAAATGAGGCCTGGATTCATTTAAAAATAATTCACATTACATGAAGACTGCATGTAGGTACTTGAACAAACCTCTTCTTCGTGTATTACAATGCCTAACATCACATAAATATACCATCAGTATAGGAGTTCGCCTAGTGCTAAGTACCCCCCCCCCCCCCCCCCCCCGCCCAAAAAAAAATAAAATTAATATGTGTTTATTTGTGGTATCTATATACCCCCAACACTTCAATAGCTGAAATCTCAACCAAATCCAAAAATCCATTTTAGTTCAGAATAAAAAAGTTTACATATATAAATAACACCACCTTATTAAAAAAGTAGCAAATACAAAATAAATAATACCAATTAATCAAAAATGACCCTGGGTAAATATCTAATTAATATACTACAATACTAATCTTCCATTGATGTATGGTTTTTTTAGATAGTACAAATTTAGGCTGAGATCAACTATTGAACTGGGAATCTGATGTTGCCAAAAAAATAATAATTCTAAATAATTTATTTGAGAAATCACCTATAAAGTTGTCCAAATTAAGTTCTTAGCAATGCATTTTACTAATCAAAAATTAAGTTTTGATAGATTTACAGTAGGAAATTTACAAAATATCTTCCATGGAACACGAGCTTTACTTAATATCCTAATGATTTTTAAAAGAAAAATCAATAATTGTGACCAATACAAAGTATTGTTGGCTATTGCTACAAATATAGCAGTGCAACTTAAGACTGGTTTTGTGCTCCAAGGTCACATATAGGTGCAAACTTGAATAGACTTGACCATATTTCATTGGGTGATGGTGTGCTTTTTTGCACAGCATTGTAGACACACCTTTTTTTACCTACAATATTCATTTCCTTATTAAAATTAAATTATTTTACCGTTATAACCTAATGATTAATTGGACAGGGGAGGAGGGGTGACAGGGGATGGAGGGGTGTGTCTTTAATAATTGAACTTGGTTCCACATGCACAAGCCCCCTCAGTTTATAAGGGCATGACGCCTCTCATCAAGTGTGTGGGTTGTGCTTGCCATTCCAGAGCTGTGGTCATTGGGTTATCTCCATTACCTCAGAAAACACAAAATTACTGCATTTCAGTTGGAGGCAAACTCAAAACTGCTATACTGAAGGGTCAAGTTACTGTTTCACCTAACAATGTGTTTTAGAGCTAAGTCATGTTTCCTTAATGAGCTCAATGCATTTTTTTTATCTGTTACAAAAACAAACAAGATGAATTGCATGCACTCGAGTATCTGATAACTCTTTAATCCCAAAACCCAATTCACATAATCCTTTTACATGCCAATTACCAAAACAGTGTATAGAGGCATCGGCGGGGTGGTTCTAATTGGGGGGCCAGTGCCCCATGTCAACAAACTTGGTGCCTTGACTAACCCTCCTAAATTTAGACTTTTATATCATCAAATAATTTAGTTATAAGTACATTTTTGCTAGTTGCAAAGCATTTGCTTAAATTCTTGTTTTAGTGTAAATGCCCCAGAAAACGGTAACATTCTGACCACAATTATCAGTTATAATAGGTACTTTTGTATGTATTAAACATAAGTTATTAAAATATTCAATCTATTTCCTTATAAATAGTAAATACATTTAAAGTAGCCTACAAAATAATTATTACGCGTTGAATTCTAATACTTATTATTATTATAAGACAAGGTGCAATATTTAATACAACACTGTCCCAGGCTCTCGTTATACCTTGGGGGCGTGTTTTGGGTGGCATCGAACTAAGAACCATAAACATGACATTTTTTCATTTAGATTTTGCATTTAAGTGGTTAGGTGAGAGTCAAAGTGAGCTGGCACACAGACTACATTACATCAGTAAACCAAATGTGCTTCTTTACAGTAATCAGCCTTAGTTCAGTGGTTTTTGTATGCAATTAGCGAAGCCCTGTCAGTACAAGTAAACAGGCAATTATTGTTAGATCCTTGACTATTTCCATGGTTATTTTTAGAGCACTTCCACCACGCGCAGAAGCTTCTGTCTGCTCAAGCAACCACAGACCTGTCGCAGCAGGAATAACTCAATTTAATTGGCTGCCACGAGCGATCGGGCAAATCAGGACTGAATCTATCAAACTGATCCATTTCTAGTAACTGAAGATTTTGAGAGAAAATATATGAGCCCTATACAAGTGATGGATGATCAGTTCCTCTAACATTCACATTATATGGCCATTGCCCATGTTGCTACGCTACCACGGACCATATACAATGCACATCCCCTGAAGTGTTGTTAGAAATCACACAACTAATGAAACGCACAGCATTATTTGATCCATTTCTCCCCCAGAGGCACTTTGCAAATTTTGCCAGTCTAAAATAAATGCAAACCAAGAAACCATAAAACGAAGAAAGCTTTCAAGCATATATGCCTTGAGCGTAAGAAATGGCAGAAGTTCACATCTCCGACCCCTCGGTTCTCACTCTTCCCACAATTCAAGCCGTATGCATTTGAGAGAAACCAAGCGTGATTTGCAAAAAGCACATCACAGTCCACTATCGGTTGCTCACAAGTAAATCAGAAGAGTGTGATAAAAGAAGGAGGTGTGGAGGCAGGCTATTTTCGTCAGGCTCTCTGGAGCGTGCCAATGAGTCAGGTCCACACGGACACGTAAGCTGCAGGTGGGCCGTAGAGATGTCAGGCTGGGCTTGCGGGAAGGGGGTGGAACCGCTCTGGCCCAGTCTAAGGTTCCACAGCTGGCCCATCTATCAGCTCTAGCCGGCAGCAAACGAGGCTGCGTGGCCCTCGAGTGCACTCTTGCTCTGATTACAGCTCCCATTGAACTCGTGTTGACACATATGCACTGAAACCAGGTAGATATACAGTACAATACGGGCCCTGCTACACACATTAACAAACCACTTTTCCACAGCAACGAACACACACTATGCCGATGGGATCTGAACCAGCGGCACGATGCCAAGGGTAAAGAATAAGAGACTTTGGGTAAAAGCCTCTCTGAGCCTCTGCGATTAATGCATTGTCAGTGGAAGGGGATGATGGCAGATGGAGCACAAGGGCAAAAGTGGGTTCTTCAAAGCAAAACAGTGGATGACCCGGTCCTTACGTTACCTTTTTGAGGCTGTTAGGCTCCCTCGCATATCTGAAGCTAAAAGTCACAGAATCAACATAAAAGCCAACCTTGTCTCTTAATCAAAATTCCCACAAGGTTTCCCATCACTAAAATAACTTACAGTATACCTTTTTTATTACTTTTAATTAATACGTTTCTCTTTTTTTATCTAGTTTTTATAAATTGCTTCTGCCATTTACATGATTGGGATTGAGTAAATTAAGTAATAGTGTAATACTAAATATACTGTTAAAGTAATTACAGGGTCAAGCACATCAATGGCGCAGTTGTAAAGTTGAGCAGATTTGTCTGGTCATTGCATGTGTCGAATTTAAAATAAGTAATGAAAAGTCCGTAAGTTTATTTAGTTTTGCTGAAACTAATAGCTCCTACTAGCAAAAAGCATTATTGCTACAAATGATCCAAAAATGTATACTATTCAAAAGTTTGGGTCATCAAGATTTTTCATGTTTTGGAAAAAAATTTCTTATGGTCACCATGTTGCATTTATTTGATCAAAATACAGTTTAAAAATATTTGTATTTTCGTTAAATATCTTTAAAAAACGTAATTTATCCTGTTATGGCAAGCTGATGTAATGCCGCCATCAAGGGACCTTCGCCCGAGTACTGACCGGCTGCCACTCCCTCTGCTTCCTTTGTCTTTCCCTTCCTTTTTGACTCTCCTATACACTGCGACCAGTCCATGTTGCTGATTGCGAATTTGCCACTTTATTGCCTTAAACCAAGTGGTTTTCTCCTCTGGGCCCTGATTGGATTTCCTATTATGATTCTTTCTTCCTGTCTCTTGACTCCGTATTTGTACCTGCCCGCCTTTTGTTGCTGCGACGCCTGATAGGAACTGATGTTTGTGTTTGGACCCTCATTGCCCTGCCCTCATTCCACTATTGTCTTGCTATCTGTCCCTTGGGTGTATGGAACGATCTGCTTGTCTTTCTCTGACTTTGCCGCATCTGCCATGATTATCGACATCGGTTTGAAAGCCTGGACCTTTAAACTTTCCCACACCGCCTATAGTGATTCTAACCAACTAGAAAGCGCGGCGTCTCTGTTACAGAATACTTCTCCTCCTATGAATCCAGCGGAAGTGTCGATTCTGCAAGCAGCATTCTCATACCAAGTTGAAATGCTCCAGAAATATCAGGAACAACTCACCAAGCTGCAGACTGTCAACGAACACCTGACGCACTACATTTGATCTCTCCCTCCACCCACTCCTAAGATCGTAAGTCTTGCTCTTCCTGACAAATTTGACGGTACCGCTGAGCAATGCAAGAGCTTCATTCGCTAAGTACAAGTTTATCTGGATCATCAAGGAGAGAGATTCAAAGACAAATGAATCAGAGGGCAAAAAGTGCACTTTCATCATGACACTGTTGACGGGCAGAGCTATTGACTGGGCAGCAGCCGTTTGGGACTCGGATTCACGCATGAGGAATTCAGTGACGTACTTCATTCAACAATTCCGTGAAGTGTTTGAATATCCTCACAGCAGAAAGGACGTTTCGACACTGCTCATCAATCTGACACAAGGTAATCGTTCTGGTGCTGAGTTTGCCATTGAATTCAGAACGCTCGCTGCCCAGAGTAGATGGAATGATATCGCTTTAAAAGCTATGTTTTACAAAAGTCTCAACGGCGATCTTCAGGTAGAACTTGCATGCAAGGGTGAGGAGTCCTCATTCTCTGATTTTGTCACACTCGCCATCAGGATTGATAAGCTCCTAAAAGGAGAAGTGGAAAAGATGAGTGAACCAACGATCTCACACCCAACCCTGTTGAAATGTCTTCCCCTGAGGAACCCATGCAACTAAACGTGTCCTGACTATCTGAGAGTGAAAGAGAACGGAGATGACATCAACGACTGTGTTTGTTTTTACTGCGGTGAATCAGGCCAATGCAGTTTAGGATGCCCCCACAAGCTTCAAAAGAATCCCCAGGTAGATATTGAACATTTTGCCCTTTTAAGCAACAAGTCATTCACACTCCCTGTTGTCTTAAGAACTGATACTCTCTCTCTTGACCTCACAGCGATGATTGACTCCGAAGCCTCCCTGAATCTCATCCACCAGGACATCGTAACCAAATATCAAATCCCTACACAAATGTGCACCCCACCTATCCAAGTCAAGGCTATCGATGGTGAATTGATTGGAAGAGGCATCACTCACAAGACCAAAACACTCACCCTCCAAGTTGGAACCCTTCATAAGGAATCCATTGCCTTTTACATCATCGACTCTCCCAAACACAAACTTATTTTAGGATATCCATGGCTCTCTACTCACGACCCCGAACTCTCATGGCATCAAGGTGAATTGACACCCTGGTCATCTTTCTGTATGAGTCCCTGTATCACTGCAACACCCCAATCATATCTCGCAACCAGTGTGGAAAGCCCTGAGACACACAAGAAAGTTAATATTCCCCATTGTTATCAATATCTCTCTGATGTATTCAGCAAGGTGAAAGCCACACAACTTCCTCCACATAGACCTGGAGACTGTGCCATCGATCTCCTGCCTAACACACAACCTCCCAAAAGTAAAGTATATCCACTTTCCAGAAACGAAAGTCAAGCCATGGAAGGGTACGTAGATGAAGCCTTGAAATCCGGTTTTATCCGACCATCAACCTCCCCAGCAGCTGCAGGATTCTTCTTCGTGGAGAAGAAAGATGGTGGACTAAGACCGTGTATTGATTATAGAGGACTGAATAATATTACTAAGTTTCGCTATCCCCTTCCTTTAGTGCCATCAGCACTAGAACAACTCAGAGAAACCTAAATCTACACCAAGCTCGATCTTCGAAGTGCATATAATCTCATCAGAATCAAAGAAGGGGATGAATGGAAAACAGCTTTTCTCACCACTAGGGGGCACTATGAATATCAGGTAATTGTATGGGCTGGCCAACTCTCCCGCTGTATTCCAATCTTTCATAAATTAAATCTTCAAGGACCTCCTGAATAAATTTGTGGTTGCATACATCGACCATATCCTCGTATTTTCCAAGACCGAACAAGAGCACATTTCCCATGTCAGAAAAGTCCTTTCTCGGCTCTTAGAGAATTAATTATATGTCAAGGCAGAAAAGTGTGAGTTCCATGTTAATCAAACTTCATTCCTGGGTTACCACATCAGCTCACAGGGCATCAAGATGAATGACCTCAAAGTTCAGGCGGTCACTGAATGGCCACAACCTAGAACCGTCAAGGATCTGCAGAGATTTCTAGGCTTTGCCAATTTCTACAGGAGGTTTATCCGAAATTTATAGTATGGTTGCCTCTCCTCTCACCTCACTCCTCAAGAATAAACCGTCAAAACTGGTTTGGACTTCGGAAGCTAACAACAATTTCAACCCATTGAAGGAACGATTCACAACAGCCCCTATCCTAAAACATCCTGATCCGAACGAACCATTCATACTAGAGGTGGATGCCTCAGACTGTGGCATAGGTGCTAAACTCTCTCAGAGACAAGGACAACCAAGCAAATTGTATCCATGTGCTTTCTTCTCCAGAAAGCTAACCTCCGCTGAGCGCAACTATGATGTTGGAAATAAGGAACTACTCTCCATGAAAGCAGCGATAGAAGAGTGGCGTCACTGGCTTGAGGGAGCTCTTCATCCCTTCCAAGTGATTACAGACCATAAGAATATTGAATATATACAGAGTGCTAAGCGTCTTAACCCCCGGCAAGCCCGTTGGGCATTATTCTTCACACGCTTCAACTTTACTGTAACTTATCGACCTGGCAGCAAGAATGGAAAAGCAGACGCTCTTTCCCGACAATATGACCTCTCCACAGAGCATCACATCACCGGTCCCATTCTACCCAGCTCAATCATCCTAGCCCCAGTCTCCTGGGATATCATGGAAGAACTAAGAGAAGCACAACAACAAGACCCCTCACCCGCAAACACACCCCCAGGAAAGCATTATGTACCTCAAGCTTTAAGACTTCGAATCATGCAATGGGTTTACACTTCTCTCTGCTCCGGTCATCCTGGTATCTCTCGAACTCTCCAACTAGTACAGAACTCTTTCTGGTGGAGTAACATGGCACGAGACATCACCAACTATGTTAAGTCCTGTCAGATCTGTGCTCAGTCAAAAACCCCAAAGGAATTACCTTCAGGTCTACTCAAGCCATTACCGATTCCTCAACGACCATGGTCTCATCTGTCTATCGACTTCATCACTGACCTCCCACCATCCAATAATAACACTACTATACTGGTTATCATTGACCATTTCTCGAAGTCCTGCCGTCTCATTCCACTACCCACTGCCATGGAAACTGCTCAAACCCTCTTCCAACACATCTTTAGGATACATGGACTACCAGAGGACATAGTCAGTGACCGAGGTACCCAATTCACGTCTCAGGTCTGGAGGGCATTCTGCAATCAGTTGGATATCAACGTCAGTTTAACTTCAGGCTATCACCCACAAGCCAACGGACAAGTCGAACGACTCAACCAGGAAATCAGAAGATTTCTCCGAAGCTACTGCAGCCGTGAACCGCACAGATGGTCTGAGTTCTTGCCATGGGCAGAATACGCTCAAAACTCTCTGACTCACTCCTCTACAGGTCTAACCCCCTTCCAGTGCGTCCTAGGATTCCAACCGCCTCTGTTCCCGTGGTCTGGCGAACCCTCCTCGGTTCCTGCAGTGGACGACTGGATTCAACGTAGTGAGAGGGTGTGGGACAGTGCTCATGTCCATCTCCAGCGAGCTGTGAGAACACAATTCCAAGCCAATAGACGACGTCGCCCACACCCTCCCTACCAACTAGGACAACGGGTCTGGCTCTCCACGAAGGACATCAAGTTGTGGCTACCAAGCAGGAAGCTCAGTCCCAGGTATGTTGGCCCTTTATATATACTAAGACAGATCAATGATGTAACATACCAATTGAGGCTTCCTGCTAACTATCGTATCTCTCTCTCTCTTTCCATGTGTCCCTCCTCAAACCCGTCCCCTTGGGAGTTGACACTGGCCATGAAGCCCCAGAACCACCACCACCACTGGACTTTGATGGAACTCCGGCATATAGGGTGAATGTGTTACTGGACTCGAGACGAAGAGGGGGTCAGCTCCAGTATCTGGTGGACTGGGAAGGCTATGGACCTGAGGAGAGGTCATGGGTAGCCGCCCGGGACATTCTGGATCCATCACTCATCGAGCCAGACCCGACCACCCAGCACCGAGACCACGGGGACGTCCACGTCGAGCTCCAGGAGTCTCTCCTAGAGGGGGGAGTTCTGTAATGTCAAGCCAGCAGAGGGAGCCCTCGCCCGAGTACTGACCGTGCTCCACTCCCTCTGCTTTCTCTGCTTTCACTTCCTGTTTGACTCCCATATAAACTGAGACGAGTCCATGTGCTGATCGCGAAGTATTGCCAGTTTATCTGCCTTACCAAGTGTTATTCTTCCTCTGTTCCTGATTGTTTTCCTGTGTATGATTCTGCCTGACTTCTTGACTCATTGTATTTGTACTCTCCCCCTTTTTGTTCTGACGCCTGATAGGACTGATGTTTGTGTTTGGACTCATTGCCTGCCTCTCCACTATTGTCTCTGCTTCTGCCCTTGTGTATGACGAACGATCTGCTTGCTTCTCTGACTTTGACCCTCTGCCTGATTATCGACATCTGGTTAAAGCCTTGACCTTTTAATAAACTTCCGCTCATGGACTCTAACCAAACTCCAGCGTCTCTGTTACAGCTGAAGTCTTCAGTGTCACATGATCCTTCAGAAATCCTTCTAGGATGCTGTTCAAGAAACATTTCTAATTATTATTATTAAGGTGGGAAACAGTTGTCCTGTTTACCCTTTTTTTTTTCTTCTTCAGGAACAACATTTATTTAAAATCTTTACTGTCACATTTGATCAATTTAATGCATCCTTGCTTAATAAAAGTATGCATTTCCTTTTATTTTGATATACAGAAAGTGACACATACACAGAGAAATGTATTTTAATAATAATATTTTTGAATAATTTTAATCCGATGCATTGTCTTATATTTTGTCATGTATACTTTTTTCTTTCTGCATTTTAAGTTTGATGTTTTTATTAATAATATTAGCAGTACAGAATGTCTTAAATTAATCTATAGGCTAAAGAGAACTCGTTGGATTTATTACCTCCAGTTTTGAGGTTTATATATTATATTAAGTACACCTGCAGCAGCGTCAATTGGAAAAAATGTTGCTGCACTAAAACACTAAGGATACCTTTCCTGACATGGAAGGAGAGAGGATCCAGTGATCACTGGCATTTAGAGACAACTAAATATAGCCCTCAGGCAGGCCTCGTGGCAATTTAGGTGCTACATTTGAAATATCTTCAACATGCTGAATTTGAAATTTGTTGGATATGTAGAGGGCAACACTGAGGATTATAAAAATTCAAGTGAAAGATTTCAAGTGAAAATCAGCTCACATATATCTATCATCCTGTGAACACAGAAATTGCATATGAATATTTAATCAGCAATTATCAAGCATCTATGAAAACATGCTCTGTCCTTGCTCATTATCTGCTGTAGCTTTTATTCCAGCTGTGAAAGAATCATGGCCCTCACAGCTGTACTACTACTAATAATAGCACTCTCGGGACACCCCATGTACTTGCTCTTCCTACTATGGCAAGCCGTTTTGACTTTTATTTCTTCACAGGATATGAATTCTTGATATCAACTATTCAGTTTTCACTAGTTAAAATGCTAATTCTTGATATCAGGAATTGGATTTCTCCTAGTAACAATGGCTATTTTTGATATCACGAATTACATTTCCACTAGTAACAATGTTAATTCTTGATATCAACAATTCAATTTTCACTAGTTAAAATGCTAATTCTTGATATCAGGAATTACATTTCAACTAGTAGAAAAATATAATTCGTGATATCTGTAATTGTATTTTCACTAGTTAAATGTCACCATAGGCTGCCATTCAAATTCAATTGTTGATATCAAGAATTGATTTCTTACTAGTTAAAATTCCAATTGCACATATCAGAAATACAATTCTTACTATTAAAAGCCTTAATTTTTTATATCAGTAATTACATTGTTACTAGTAAAAATGTGAATTGCTGATATCAATAATTCATTTGTCACTAGTTGAAATGTTAATTCTTGATGTCTGTAAATGTATTTCAACATGTTGCATTTGTCATTTCTAAAATCTAAAAATGTATTTCCGATATCAATAATTAGAAGTCTTTTCTGATATCTAAAATGACTTTTGTTACCAGTAACCATCACATTCTTGATATCAGAAATAAACATTGTCACTAGTGACATTTGAATTATTGATATCAAAAATGAAAATGTTTACTAGTGGCAATTCAATTGTTGATATCAAGAATAGACATTTGTACTAGGAACCACGTAATTACTGCTATCAAAAACAAATTTTTTTTCTAGTAAGAAATAAGAATTGTATTTCTGATATGTGAAATTGGAATTTTAACTAGTAAGAAATCAATTCTTGATATCAACAATTGATTTTGAATGGCAGCCTATGGTAAATTTTAACTAGTGAAAATACAATTAAAGATATCAAGAATTATATTTTTTACTAGTTGAAATTTAATTCCTGATATCAATAATTACCATTTTAACTAGTGAAAATGTAATCGTTGATATCAAGAATTAACATTGTTACTAGTGGAAATGTAATTCCTGATATCAAAAATAGCAATTTTTACCAGGAGAAATCCAATTCCTGATATCAATAATTAGCATTTTAACTATGGTGGGGGTTGAGGAGATTCCCCCCTTCTATGTGAAGTGCTTTGAGTGCCCAGAAAAGCGCTATATAAATTTAAGGAATTATTATTATTATTTGTTTTTTATTTTAACTAGTGAAAATTGAATTGTTGATATCAAGAATTCATATCCTGTGAAGGAATAAAAGTCAAAACAGCTTGCCATATTCCTACAGATTAAATACAGTGGCCCTGAGTATTCGCACATTTAAGCCACGCTTATTAAAAAAAAAAAAATACTGAAAAAAATTTAACCATTAACAAGGACACCTTAAGGGAAGTTTTATCCCAAAAATTAAATTCTGGTAATTAAATTATTCACCCTCATGCCGTTCCAAACCTGTAAGACCTTCGTTCATCTTTGGAACACAAATTAAGATGGAATTAATTAATTAATTTTATGGAATCTGAGAGCTCTCTGACCCGCCCATAGACAGCAAGGATATTACCACGATCAACGCACAGAAACGTAGCAAGAACATCAGTAAAATAGTCCATTTGACATCAGGGTTTCAACCTTAATTTTGAACCCCTGATGTCACATGGACTATTTTACCGATGTCCTTGCTACGTTTCTGTGCGTTGATCGTGGTAATATACTTGCTGTCTATGGAGGGTCAGAGAGCTCTCAGATTCCATCAAAAATATCTTAATTTGTGTTCCAAAGATGAACGAAGATTTTACGGGTTTGGAACAACATGAGGGTGAGTAATTAATGACAGAACTTTCATTTTTGGGTGAACTAACCCTTTAAATGCTCGTAAATAAATAAATAAATAAATGGTAGGTAAAACTGATGAAGTGAAAACAGACTTCATAATGTACATTATAAGTTGCACTGGAAAAGCATCCGCTAAACGCACAAGTATAAAAAACAATATAAATGGCAGTAAAAATCTAAGTTGAAATACTTACATCAATCTACAATTAGATCAACTTGAATCAAGTAATGGCAAAACTGGCTAGTAAAAGTGAAGTTGGTTCTGCGGTAGCTCAGATGCTACTTGGTTTGATGTCTGTGCCTAATGCAAAATCGTTTCAGACATGAGCAAATGTGATCTGAGTGTCTGGAAGTGTTCAAATATATTCTGGACCAAAGATACTCTCTCAGATAAGTTGATGCAACAAAGTTGTAAAAAAAACAATATTTTTGCATGTACTGGCACCAAAGCTAATCTGGTATTTTTAAATGGAGACAGAGGGGTTCTTTCAAACATATATCATTATTCAGCAAAAGCGATTGTTCTGCACAAATGTAAGGTGTGATGGACAGCAGTAGTAAATGGCCACTAAGAACACAAACACAGGAAATGATTAGCAGCCGTCAGCGGGACAGCGGCGTGATTTCCCTCGCTGCTAGTCCTGGCTGTCGTTTTTCAGCTAGCACTGGCTGTAATGGCAGCTGGGCTGCCAGCAGCACTCAATCACACTGTTTATGAATCCAAACAACAGTCAGTTACATGGTGTGAGAATCCACAGAGGAGGGCCCAGAGCATTCAGCCTGTCACAGCCAGCGTCTTGGGGTTCTCCGACTGCAGATGAGATAGATGGCATGAAGAGGTACTTTCTATGAATTGTGCAAATGAAGAAACTTTGTCTACACACAAGCTTCATCATGTCTAATAAAATAACTTTTTGGACAGAAGTTGTATATGCCATTGCATTTATTATGAAGATCTGAACAGTTCACCCAAAGATTTCAGTTTGCTCAAAATCTACTCACTCTCAGCCAAGATGTATATGAGTTTGTTTCTTCATCAGAACAGATTTGGAAGTTTAGCATCAAATTACTTGCTCACCAATGGATCCTCAGGCATTGTGCTTCCCCAAACGAGTCCAAACCGCTATAAAAAAAAAAAATCACAATAATCCACGAGTAATCCAGAAAACTCCAGTCCATCAATTAACCTTTTTGGTGAAGTTAAAAGCTATGTGTTTTTGAGAACAAACCATCATTAAGGCATTTTCATATCTCGCCTGAATCAGGAGAGAAATATGCACAGATCAAGCACAGTTTACATCTTGGATGGTCTGAGGGTGAGTAGATATTCGGAAATCTTCATTTCTGGGTGAAAAATTTCTTTAAATATAAACAACCATCTTTGCTGTACTTTTGCAACAATTAGCTATGTTTTTCCCATCACCCTGTTTTTAATGCCATTTTGAAGTATCGCATGAAAACGCGTTGATGAAACCCAAATTTCGAATAAAATTCCCTTAATTCGCAAAAAAGTTTTTACGCTCGCTTGAGATGGTTTTTGACTTGTGGGAAAAAGGGATTTTGCGAATAAATCCCGCATGAGCGTTCAAAAAAGTCATTTGGACTTGGCGCTTGGACAGCATACCTGACTAACCATCTAACCGATTTAGTGCACAGCCCTCTGAAATGTTGTCATGTCCATTCTGAAGGCCCCTACAAAAAAAAGGGTTCTGTCTCAAAGTCTTTCTGTCTAAATGCCTCCCGAACTGCTACCACGACTGCGTTCCCACAGCCGCATTCCCTCCAAAGCCATATCGCATTTTGTGTTCCGTCGCTCATTTTCAAAGCGCAAGTAATTTATTATATTTGAGAATTATTATATTCAGTGGCTTCTCTTACTTAGTGATTTTGGTGCCATTTAAATCAGGAAGTGCTGATTTGTTCGCTCTGACCCTCGTTGGATGAAACAGTGCCTTGTTCGCAAATTTTTATGCAATATTCCCCAATTTTGCGCATACTTAAAAGTTCACACTTTGGTGGAAACCCGGTCTATTGGCAATAACATTTCTGCAAAACTCAAATACCTATACGTACAAATCTCTGCAGTTTCCAGTTGATGTGAACACTTGAGGCAGTAAAACTCTGACAACTTTTAGTCCCTTTCACTCAAAATATGATTTGCAGGTCTACAGTTTTGATTAATAAAGCCTAATTTTCGCATAGGCCTACTTACTTGAGGAATATTATGTTATGAAATCAAAACAATTTTAACATGCTGTGAGATTTGAAAACTGATACATTCGAACATTGTTGTCATATATACAGCTTCATATGCATGAGTTTTCTAATTCAGTAGGTTTGCTCAGTAGCTCACACGATACGGTGTTGCACTTGAGTGATGAATTGCTCCGGTACGCACCCCGTGAAACTAAGGTGCCAGGCAAAACAGCTCAATCCGCATATGATGTTTACAAATGCATGGCTGCATCAACAAATACGTTTTTATATCACTTGTGCATTTGTTAACACTATCGGATAGGTTCAGGGTTGGGTTTGGTATAGAGGATATTTCCAACACGATAGAGCATTAGCTTTTAGCAACACTCATCGGATATTTGAATTATGAACCACCACAATACGTACCTGAACGTAACGTAATACAAACACAGCAATACGTGCCTATAACAACGCTACAAAAACGCGCCAGGGTCATGTATTGAACCCGTGTTTTAGCGCCACTCACTGGGCGTTTCATTTTGAAACTGCCGCAAAACGTGCAGTAAGGTACCGTACATAATAAAGGTGTTGCAGAAATGTATTTAGAGGCACGTATTTCGAATGAGCCTGATTTGTTCTTTTTGATTTGTAGGTCTATAATGACCTAGACAAATGTATTTATTTAAAGATCACACAACTGCCACCAAATGGCACAACACTGTAAACTATGTTTTACAGTAATAATTTCATAATTTCAAATGCAAAAAAAGTGAACAGTTTCAGATTGTAATTCTGCATGGCAATATTTATAGAAATTCCAATAGGCAAAAATTCACAAACTGACCAGTAAATCATGCACTGTTTTTGCTGTTGTTGTTTGGAAAATGAGAATTACAGACTATGTGGATTTTAATATTTGGGTCATTTTCTCATTTAATGGCACTAATACTGGTGCACAGATTTCACTGCTCCATGTGTGTCTAATGATTAGGCTAAACATTGGAAATCCCCTCAGTTATCAGCTCATCTGTAAATAAAGTCTCCCATCTGTGTTGCCTCCCCGACAACAAAACAATCACACTCCTGCACCTGCACAGTATCCAATCCCTGTATCAGACTAAGCCATGGTACACATAGAAAGCATGGTTTGGAATATGAAAATAAGGATGGACAAAGCCATTACTGCAGGTTTCCCTCCACCTACTCCTTAGTTTGGATCATTCTCCTCCAGGGTAAAAGCCTCCTCATGGAGCCTCAGGGCTCAAATGATTCAGCCTGACTGTCCTGTTATTGTGACTCCTGCTGCTTTGTCACAGAAAATGCTAGATGCAATTTGCCCCCTCAGGGGAGTCAGAATGAAGTGTCCATTTCAATTCAAGTGCTGATCTGAATTTAATATATAAACCGAAAACATATCTAAATTTTGTTTTTCACTGTCCGTTATTATAGTTAACATACTATTGATGTTTATGATAATGCGTTGAGAACATTTCACACAATATATGACTGCAGGAATCATGATACAATAAATGCATTTGAAAAGATGCATATTTATCAAAAAAATTATGAAACTGACTTAATATAATCTACATGCTCAAAAGTTTTTTTTTTCTTAAAATGATCACTTTCATGCATTAAGGATACATCAAATTGATCAAAGGTGATAGTAAAGACTTTTACATTGATACATAAGATTTCTATTTCAAATAAATGCTTTTCAATTGACATTTCTATTCATCAAGGCACCCTGAAAAAAATGCACCAATTTCAACAGAAATATTTATTTATTTTTATTCAAAAATAAGCAGCACAACTCTTTTGCAATATTGATAATAAAAATAAATGTTACATGAGCAGCAAAATGTAGAACAATTTCTGAAGGATTACATGAGCCTGGCAAGTATTAAATGGCTACTGATATTCAGCATTACATCAGGAATAAATTACATTTAATATATATTACAACAGTTATTTAAATTCGCAATGATATTTCATAATATTACGGTTTTACTGTATATTTGATAAATGCACAACTGGTGAACATAAGAACACATTTTCTAACAGAAGTTAATTATTTTTTATTGTAAATAAAGATTTAATGAACTCGAAGACACCATTCAATATAGTACATTCGTGTAAAAAAATAAAAATAAAAATCCTATTAAGATTTCTTAATTTCAGAGAGACTATTTTTGCCAACTGCCTCATTAGAATTTAAGCTTCAATCTCTGAAAAGCTGCTGTGCGATAATCACGGTTATTAAAAAAAGTTAAATAAATCACAACTTAAGCAAATTAAATGCTGAATTCCACTGCTGATTATCATGTATCTAATGTTTTCAACAAACACAGATGCAGCAATCTGTTTGTAGATATTTGTTAAAATATCATCCTGCGGCGAGTAAGGGCAAGGGATCGTTTGTTTTGTTTCTGTGCACTTTGACAGCTGTGCTCTCTTATCACGGGCCAGATCAGAAGCAATATAAACACAGCGCTGAGATAATGTGCAAGCATCATGTTTACTTTACAGCAATTGTACTGCATCTCAAACATCAGAGGATAAATCGGCCCTATTAGAATAATAGTGTGAAGGACAACGGAGTAGATGAGGAGCACTGGTGAAAGAGAGAGAGATAGAGAGTAGCAACCATAACCTCCATGCATTGCAGATTTACTGATCTGTCTGCACTTTATGTGGACGAAATGGAAAAGAGAATGGTAGCATGTTTACAGCCCTATAAACTTTTCTTTAAATTCCCAAGGACTTGACCACCCTGAAACTATGTCAGAGCCGCCATAAAGCTCGGCGTAATGCCATTCTTTAAATCTGATGAAACATTTATTGATCTTCTTAGATCTTATTTTATTTTCTTCCCCTTACTTTTACCTCTAGCTGAGATACAGGAGCCGTGCTGAAAGGAAATGTGCATCCGAAGACTTAAAAACAAGAAACGTTAAAGGGACACTTCACATACAAATACAAATTCTGTCCTTTTAATGTCCTGGCTTAACAATCCCAGTCTCTGTTCTTTTTCATTGTAGTAAAAATAACAGAGACTGGGCCTGTTCAGCTCGAAAATTACAAAAATGCACCATAAAGTATCATCAAATTGGTCCATATGGCCTGTGCACTGTTTTGAATCTTTTCAAGTCATACGATAGCTTTGTGTAAGGGACAGACTAAAACGAAACATTCTTTTCAATCAAATCTTTCGTTGATTAAGTTCACAAAACCTTTCTGTAGGGCTGCCCCTAATGTTAGCTGACGAGAAGAGTCAACAAAATTTTAATTAGTCGGTTGGTCACCAAAAAATAAATACAGCTCAGCGTTTTTAGGTGAATGTGTTATGCCACGAGTTTAGTACAAAGCTTTGTTTAGCAATTAAATGTTACATGGCAACCATGGAAATATTTTAAAACATTTAAATTTGAACCTTATGTCAGCTTTGTATTCTGTTTTTGTGATCACCCTATTTTCTACATATTTAATAGTATGTTAATAACGCTGTTTAAGGTTCAAAACACATTATTTTCCACATACCGTACATTACATACTCTGAAAAACTCTAAACTCTCTGAAAGGAAAACATGAACATTTTAAGGCCCTATGAAATTTTTTATTTTCTGCTAAATAAATTCTGGTAAATATTTTTTTTCTGGTAAATATTCCTTTAAAATAATGTTTTAATAATAATTTTATTAGTAGTAGTAGTACTATCATTGCATGCTGGAGAACATCATCATCAGGTTTAACTTGTGCAATTCATGCATCTCAGGTGCTGCTGTAATTAAAGCAAATGGAAACACTAAGAAACTGTAAAATAAACATACAGTAGCAGACTTTTGGACCCCAGTTTTAATAGAGTATCTTTAGATCAATATCTGTATATTTGTATGAGCTCTGAACCTCGACAATACATTCTCATTTAATGTGAGCTGATTTTACAAACCTAAGGCAATGCAGAAGTGAAACTTAAAGTTGGCCTTTCTCAAATAGAGTGAATAGCTTTTGCAGCCTTGGTCCTACAATGGTCCCAACTCCAAATGATATGCCTGACTAACACATTGTACCATTAATTCTATCGTTTCTTTTGAACAGACCTGAAACATCAAGTGCATTCAACAGAAATCAAATTCATCCTCAGGGCATAGATTCATAAGTGGGAATTTTTAATAAATTAGAAGTGATGTTTTTGTCCTCAAAAGGACGAATGGCAACATTGATTATGTGCAGTGCATTGGGTTCCATCTACATTATAAAGCCAAGGATTTTGAATCAATAGTAATTAGAGTGTTAACTAATGTAGTGGAGCTTTTAGTGTTATCATATGCTCACTTTAAAGTATTAGGATTTGCCTGTTTGTTTCTTAGTTCATTATAAAGCCATCAGTCCTTGGGTAATCATAATAATATGTGAGTTTAGCTGTTTCATAATCTCTCTGTAATAAGCTTGTTTGGTTACTATGTTCAAGAGATGATGAAACGTCTCGGTTACGTATGTAACCCTCGTTCCCTGAAGGAGGGAACGGAGATGTCACATCAGATGACAGACGAAATTGGGATCTCGCTTAGAGACCAATCCACTTCGAGTGTAAACTAAAACGAGGCAATGCACATTGGCATGCGATTATTGCATCCTGCTGCCGCTGATTACAGTGTGAGTATAAGTAGGCAGCAGGTGCAGCGCATATTAAGGTTTTCGCTGAGGAGCCGAGCCGGTGAAACGGACACGCTCAAGCTGGTTGGGTAAAGGAGATGTGGCGAACCGCCGGGAATGTTGAGCAGTCCGTCTACCTCATAAGGGAACGGGGTACATACGTCACCGAGACGGTTCCCTTTTCAGCCTGGTTACTCTCGGACGTTACGTCGGAGGACCGACGAAATTGGGAAATTGGGATCTACCAAAGGGCCACAGATACTGCCCTTCCAGTTGTCATGTGGAAGCGGGGGAAGGAAGCCACCTGCGCCCCTATTTTTTGGCGTAGGCCAGGGCTTCTTCACAAGAGGACCAGCTACTGCTTCAATGGCACTACCCAATGAGTAAGACAGGATAACACTGGGAAAACGTACCAGTTCCACTTGGAACAGGAACGTTGCGAAAGCCCCATCCTTCCCGAAGGAGGTTCCGGAAGCAATACACATATGAACATCCCTTAGGTGATTGCGAAGGAATGGAGGTGATTGAACCCTCTTGGAATGGCAGAAGTTTGCTGGGGAAACACGGGCTCTGAGGCTATATCGTGGACTTTACACATATGAGATCCAATTAGGTCTTACATATGGAACCCAGCCCTCTACCGGTTCTCAAGGATTCATAGAGTGAGGGCCTGGCGCCGGACATTCTGCTACGTCTGGCTGCCGAGGGGACGGAGGTACTCAACAGGGTCTACTGTATGGACTTTCTGGAGTGGTTTTGCAAGCCGACCCTAAGCCGGGGCCTCTCAGTGCTTCTACTCGTTTGAGGTGAGAACACAGTAGGATACCGGCTCCACACGAAGCTATAGAATCTAGCGAATGTGTTAGAGGACGCCCAGCCCGCAGCCCTACAGATATATGTCAGCGAGGCGCCACGAGCCAGCGCACAGGAGGATGCAACACCTCTAGTTGAGTGAGCTCGCAACCTGAGCGGGCAGGGCACACCCTGTGCCTGGTAAGCCAGGGTGATGGCGTCCACTATCCAGTGGGCCATCCCCTGCTTTGAGACGGCATTCCCCTTCTGCAGGCCTCCATAACAGAAAAAGAGCTGTTCTGAGGTCCTGAGATTGTTGCGTCTGACGGTCTAAGTAGCACCTTAAGTGGACCGGGACACAGGAAGCAAAAAGTGGGCTGGGTTCTGCCCTCCTCGAGCGGCAGAGTTTGGAGGTTCACACCTGATCCCACTGAAGGGAGTAGCGGGGAACTTGGGCACCACCCACACCTAGCCGCCAGACGCACCGGGGCCTCGAAGGGGTTACCTGGGAATCAGCCGCCGAACTTATCTAGAACACGATACAAAGCGGTGAACGACAAAATTGTGTGCAGGTCCCCTACCCTCTTGATAGGGGCCAATGCCAGCAGGAGCAAAGTCTTAATTGAGAGGAACTTCAGCTCCACTGCCTTTAAAGGCTCAAACGGGGCCTGCTGTAATGCCGTGAGCACCAGACTCAGGTCCCAACAGGGTATAGAGGGGGGCCGTGGAGGATTTAACCTTCTCGCCCCCCGAAGGAATCTGACGACCAAGTCATGCTTCCCCAACGACCTCCCTTCTAAGGGGTTGTGGTTAGCAGCGATTGCAGCAACATAACTTTAAGGGTGGAGTGAGACAGCCTTCGCTCCAGCCCCTGCGGCAAGAAGGACAGCACAACTCCGATCGGGAATCTCCGGGGGTCTTCTCGGCGAGAAAAACACCACTCAACGAACAGGATCCACTTCAAAGCGTAGGCGTGTCTCGTAGACGGTTGCTCTCGCTGAAGTGATGGTGTCAACTACCTGCTGGGGTGGGTCACCTAGAACCTCCGCGTCCCGTGCAGGGACCAGACATGAAGTTTCCAGAGGTCTGGACGCAGGTGTCAAATGGTGCCCCGTCTCTGAGTCAGTTGATCCTTCCTTAGAGGAATCGGCCAAGGAGGGGCTGTTGCGTGGAGCATTAGTTCTGGGAACCAGGTCTGGGTAGGCCAATAGGGCGCCACCAGCAGGACCTGCTCCACGTCCTCCCTGACCTTGCACAGCAACTGAGCAAGAAGGCTCACTGGGGGAAACGCATACTTGCGAAAGGAGAGGCCCCGAGGCCAGCGTGTTCCCAGGCGTTGCGTCCTGAGGTTTCTCCGTCGGTCATGGGGGCGAAGAACAACTGGCAGGAGAGGGGGGTTTCTGGAGAGGCAAGATGGGTGGGGGGTGGGGAGAGGGGGGCGGGGGGGGGGGGCGGGAAATCCACAGGGGGTTACCTGAGAGCGGACCTCCGAAACGTCCCAAACGCCATGCTCCCGGGAGTGTGCAAAGCTCGGGGGACAGTCGTCGGCTGCACGGTTGGAGCAGCCAGGAATGTGAACCAGCAAACAATGCGACCCTCAGCTGCTTCTGATTCAGAGAGGAGGGTGGAGGGCGAGTTTGCGATTACAGCGCGGGAGGCAGCCACCTGGTCGGCTGCTGAGGTACGCAACGGGCCGCTGATTGTCGTGCCGGACCGTACATGCTTGAATACCGTACCAACCCCCGCCGCACCCCCCTTTGAGAGACGGCTCAGGGCAAGGTTGCAATGGCCAGCCAACTCGAGGCAGTGGAGTGCCAGTGCAGTCGGGGCACGTCCAAACACGGACAATACAAGCCCGTTGTTACGGGCCCCACCCCCCAGCTGGTGGTTGAGGCATTCGTGCAAACCACAGAATGCCTTGAGACCTGCTCCAGGGGCACTCCTGCGCGGAGGAACGCAAGGTCTGACCACGGTGTGAAGGTTTGGCGGCAGGCCGGTGTAACTAGGACCCGGAAGGTGCCGCCGCTTTGCCATGCCCACCTCGGGACTCGGCCATGGAGACAGTGCTGCAGCGGTCTCATATGGAGAAACCCCAGCAGCGTGACTGCCGCCGTAGCTTCCATATGCCCCAGGAGCCTCTGAAAAAAAATTTCAGTGGGACCGCCATCCTGCTCCTGAATGTATTCAAGCAGTTCAACACCGACTGAGCACGTTCCTGCGTGAGGCGTGCTGTCTGTTCGACCGAGTCCAATAAGATCTCAGACTAGCTATAATGACATATTCATTTACAGTGGGGCAAATAAGTATTTGATAAATGCACGATTTTTCCAAGTTTTCACCACTTACAACGAATGGGAGATCTGTTAATTTATCGTAGGTACACCTCCAACTGGAGAGACCGAATCAAAAAAAAAATCAGAAATCAAATTGCTATGATTTTTTTAATAATAAATTGCCATTTATGCATGAAATAAGTATTTGATACAATTAGAAAAATAGAATTAATATGTGGTACAGAAAAACCTTTGTTCCAATTACCAGAGTCCAGGACTTTTCCTGCAGTTCTTGGACCCAGGTTTGCACCACTGCAGAAGGGATTTTGGCCCACATCCTCTACAGCGTGTTCTCAAGATATTAAGGTGTTTTGGGGCTGTCGCTGGGCAACACGGAGTTTCAATAGATTTTCTATTGGGTTCAGGTCTGGAGACTGGCTAGGCCACTCCAGGACCTTGAAATGCTACTTACGGAGCCGCTCCTTAGTTGCCCTGGCTGTGTGTTTGGGATCATTGTCATGCTGGAAGACCCATCCAAGACCCATCTTCAGTGTTCTGGCTGAGGAAAGGAGGTTCTTGTCCAAAATCTCGCGATACATGGAAACCAGCAATAATCCCCTCATACGGGTCAGTCGTCCTGGTCCCTTTGCAGAAAAACAGCCCCATAGCATGATGTTTCCACCCCCATGCTTTACGGTTGGGATGGTGTTCTTGGGATTATTTAAGCAAGTCTTCTTCTTCTCACAAAAAGGGAGTGGGGTTATTTTTTTTTTTTTTTTTTTTTTTTTTTTTTTTTTTTTTTTTTTTTTTTTTTTTTTTTTTTTTTTTTTTTTTTTTTTTTTTTTTTTTGTTTTTTTTGTTTTTTTTTTTTTTTTTACATTTTTCTTTTTTTTTTTGTTTTTTTCTTTTCTACATGATATATTTTCTGTGTGATGAATTGGTTCATCCTGACTATATATGTTTCATGCCTCTTGTGCGAGTCATCCACTTTTACTTAGGGCACTCGTCTGTAGAGTTCACAGCCCCCCCCCCCCCCGCCCCCCCACCATTCGCCTTACCCCCCTTTCCCCCCCCCTCGCCCCCCCCCACCCCCCCCCCCCCCCCCAAACTGGCGACTTGTGGACCTCACTCAAACTCGCCAACTGCTTGTAGTTAGTCGCTAGAACTTCAATGTAAAGGGCGCAGGGAACGATGGTGTGGAGCTGTGCTCTAGATGCAGTTACCGGTGGGTGATTTTGACTATTCCTCGTACCCGCTTGCATGATTGTAAATCCATGTACCTCGGCAGGTATGGTGTGCTTGCTAATGTGGTAGACGTGAAGATAGTGGTACCAGCTGACTCGAAGAATTATAGTCTTATTTTTGTGACATCCTCCTCGTAGTCCTCGCACCAGTGTATGCGTATCAGGCGATCACTCTCAACCGTTACTCAGATCATGCTAGTACTCACAGTGTTTGAGTGTGCCTTTTTGGGCGAAGATCTTGCATAGTGCCAAGACCGCAGATAGGCCGATGGGAGATTGCTAGAGGCATGCTTTCAAGTATTTTCGCATTTACGTAACTAATTCAGCGCTAACATTAATGTGCCTGCTCACAAGCTGTGTTTATTCTTACCTATTGTTCCTGACTCGGCATAGATGCCCACGACCTGGGGCATGAGTTCTATGCAATTTTAGATGTCCACTGTAGTCCTTGATAAATGCGGGACTCATATGGATAACTAAATGTCCTCCTTAGGGGAGACGTGTGAGAGTGCTATGCAGCTTGAATGGAGTTGCTGCTGGATGGCCGTCTCGATAGTACTTCTATTAAGTGTACTAGCATTAGGCTGTGGAAAGGAGGTATGCGATATGGCTTAAAAGACAGGTTCATTCTGATGTGTGAGTCATGAGTTAGGAGTATCGAAGCATTACTAGAAGAGACAACTAGGTAAAAGGGTCTAGATTATATCGATAGAGCCAGAGTTATCTAATTGTTCTGCACGGTCGGATTAGGGTGATCAATGATAGCTGATTTTCATGCTTCTTTTTTATAATGGACTTAGTGTATTTTTAATTATTTTATTTGTTTTATGATGAACTAGCTGGATCACAACTGTGCATTTTTCTTGGATTCTTTTTTATTTGATCTCAGATGTACTCTCATCACTGTATTCGATAATATGGATGTACTAGATTGTGAAAAAAAAAACAAAAAAAAAAACTATGACCTAAAAACATCTGCAAATCTCAAGGAAAATGTGGCCAAATTAGTCTTGGGTTTCAACGTCTAGGCTACAACAACTCTATAATTTGCTGTGTATCGTTTATAAACTGGAAACAAAACAAGAGACAGTGTCCAGATCCATTTTCCGGGCAAACCCGAGCCGTTGCCAGACAGCAGGGACATAAACTCGAAGAGATAATTTATAAGAATTTTTAAACCAATGAGACACATCACTACGCTTTCAGAGCAGACATCCTTTGGAACTGAGTAAATTTCATTCGGAGGGACCTGTACAATAGTGCGCACATGACAAAACAAGGGAACGTCAGAAAGCGTGAATCAAGACCTATGTACAGTATATGGGGGGGTTTGCAAACTAACATTACCAACCCGTTATTTTCAGGTACCTTACAAATTGTAGGGGAGGCAGGATATACATGTGCCCAAAAATTTTAATTTCTGTCTCTCTTATTTTTAATCAGGGACTCATCCTCACGTGGATTGGGACGTATTTGAAACAGGAATTACAGAAATGCTCTCATTCTCGACTGTCTGTACATGCATTGGGTCCTTAGTGAAAATGCTCTGAAATACAATTCGCGGCAGCTCGACGCTATGCGACGAATCTCACTATTGTTTCCCCCTGCTAGTCTTAATGATCGCACTCCAATAGCTTCACTCGATTCGTGATTGTTTGGACGCAACATACAACGTCAGTAGGTCGAGTCGAATACCTCATGCTTCGTTGGATATCAATCAGTCGGCCGGATCATGTCCTTGTCAGTCTTTGTTCTATGCCCTTATGCTATCTCGCCTCCGTCATTCACGCTTTGGCTGTTCGTCTACCATCTTGTCCTATTTACTATTTTTGATCGGCTTTTCATTCCTGAAACTGAACCTCCGTACGTGTGTCAACAGTGCCTGGATTCGCACATTACATGTTGTCTCTTTGTTGGCTCGACTTCTGCTATTGAATACCGCTTCCATTGACTTTTTGCCAGTCCAAAACGGTAGCCTGTTTTGGTAAACAGACGTCTTTAACTAAACTGTGCACGAGCCTTCGTTCGGATCCTACAGGCCTCTGTGTCCTCCCCCGCTGGTCCCCGTTGACGAAAGACGCATTCCTCAGGACTGCGCATTCGTATTGCGACCTTTTGATGCCTTACTGACACTCGCCACCTGCACGTGAATCCCATGTATAGTGTACCACATATAGCTGCTTCTGCGGCTTGTTCTCGCTTTTTTTGTTTTTTTTTCTTTTGGATTATAGAAGCGCGTGGCATGTCCTGTCCTGTAGTTTTAAGTGTTTGACCGTCTGAAATCTTCCCATGATGTCCAGCATTTAGGTCCCCTAATGTCGCTTGCAGTACGACCACTTAAGCTTTTACCTATCCAGAGCGCTAGTACAGCACCAGTCCCCCCCATCCCCCCCGCCCCCCTATGTGCCTGTCGATCCCCGCTACCCACCGTCTGTGTCAGACATTGTCTCATGTAACACTGCGAGTTCCGTTATTCATGACCTCAGCTTGGCCTCTCACTAGATAGGGCCTTTCTGCCACTGGATACTTCTTTTGATCACCTGTTGCCCCTGCGGTCCCCACCCACTCATCGTGTCTTCCCTTCTGTTGCTGCTATATTCTCCTTGGATATTTACAGCCACTATTATTTCACTCCCAATAATCTCCGTTCCTTCGTCGCGCCCAGACCAAGTCAAGGGACTGTTGCGTTGATTGTCCTTCCAAAGGGGGTTCTTTCTAGTTGTCTATAGACGATTGAAATGAGTTATGATATGTTTTAGGTTGCCCTGCCATTCAAGGTCTGCGTCTTCATTCAGAAGAGCACCTGATTGATGCATTATGTCTGCCTTCTTAGCTGCAAGGTGTGAAGTTTTGTTATTGCCACCAGACGAAGCTAGCAAACTAGTCACAGAGTACATATAAGTAGTTCGTGTTGCAGCGTTCCCTTTATCGCAGGGAGAAACTTCTAGTGAAAAATGCCATGGCAAAATGCTCCCCAAAACAAGTTCAGCGTGGAAAAAATGAGCAGAACTCTGGTATTCGAGCTCATTCCTAAGGCATGTTGGGTGTAAGTGAAAATGAAAAGAGAGTTTTCGGGCATCTATTAATCTATATTGCTCCTGTCAGGAGGTATATTTGTCGATAATGCCAGCCTGACATGCATGATGAGATACTGTTACCTCTTAGTTTTGTAATTGACAGACATCATGAGACGAATAATGAATGTGTCAATCCTCTTGTACAGCAGACTGTATTGGTCTTCCTGCTGGCTGCCATGTTATGACTATCTAGGAATCGAACCAGCAATCTTTCATCACCTCTAGCCGTGACGTACCCTTAACCATATTTTTTTTTTTTCTTTCACCCACCAGCAGGGAGCAAGTCATTATGCAACAAACATGTATGTTTTCATCTAGGCTGCGCGTCATGCTAAGATTGTCACGAATATAATGTTGAAAGGTCAACGGCTAGTGATTCCGTGCTTTGTGCGCTAGCAGCCTCTTACAACGTGGAAGATTCTAGTATCTCTTGAGTATGAACCACACCTGATAGTGTCTGGGTTTTTTCTCGGTAGTCCCCCCCCCCCATTCGCCCGCTAGGCACTCGCGATTGCTTGCAAGAGTCGGTCCAAATGACCGCGTTCCTGCGTTCCCTCCAAGCCTCATTACACTATTCCTTGTTTTTGTCCCACACCCCAACAGCAGCAGCCCGTTAAAAAACCCACTACATACCCACTCGTTCTCACTTCCCCGGACCTCCACAGGAATTGACACGACTAGCTTTATTCTTTACCACCCCACCCCCATTTTCACATCCCCTCCCACATCCGGCATTGTAATTTTAGCCATTTTCTCTTCTGCCCCCTGTTCCCATCTGTTCTTTATTGTTATGATTAGTTAAATATGCAGCCTGTTATGGCGAATTCACTTCCTTGTGTTAAATAATATTGATAAATATTTTATGATTAGTTACTTGCACTCCTATTTGCGATGCATCCATTCCCATCAAGTGTCTATATCCCCCCACCCGCTATTGACTGCTACATGTCCGGCTTGTAATGCCTCTTGAGCAATCTTCGCTGTCATAGGGTTGCATCTTTCAGTTTCATCTTTTGTTTATGTTCTTCTTTTTTTTTTATTTTTTTTGTTGCTCTTTTTTTTTTTTGTTTGTCTTGTTGATGTATTTCTGTATATGCATTGTGGATGTTGTATATTTTGTGTTGGTTGTTGCGTAGGTATGATATAGTAGTGGAAGGGGGTGGCGGGCCCTGTGTCACCATTAAGTTGAGACCACCCTCGCAACACTTGCTTTTTCTTTTTTTATAACCAAAGAAAACCCATATTTTTGGCTTAACAGTTACAGTTACTCCGGTTCTTTTTTTTTGTTGACAAAGAAATTGAGTCACCAGATATCTTACACCATGGCCGACACAGAACTCCATCAAAAGGGTTAGATCAAAGAAGATTTAAATATTAAGAAAATAAAAGATAAATGAATAACATACTTAAATAAATGATGGTTCTTGTGTGTTTCGCATATATGTGTACGAGTCATAAAAGAAAAGTAAAAAAAAAAGTTTAAAAATAGCCCCTCTAACCATAAGCTTCTTTTTTTCGCCTGATTCAACCGATTCTACCTTCCCTCATTAATTTATATTTTTCTTCCCAGCACCTACTCGTGCTGACCCCCCGCACACCAAGGTGGATGGTGCAACCTAAACACTGTCAACTGTTTTCCATGCCGGCCTGCCCTCCCGCCCTACAGCACCCTGTGCCTGTCACTCTCTCCCCACATCTTGCGCAGCACGTTTTTTGTGCTCCGGGACTTTAGCTCCTCGTTTAGTCCTCTCTGATTCACTCATAGCTATACAGCTCTTCTCGTGTGGTTCTTCCTTACACATCTCTTCCGCGCCGGCTATATTCACCCCCCTGTGTCCTTCATAGAGTACATGTCATTGCTGAATTACCAAATCCCCAAGCGCATATTAGACATTATTCTGCGAAGCTGCCATCGATGTCTGCCAAGAAGACGGCAGGTATGATGCTATGCAACACGACACTTACCTAGCATTGAACCATCTCTCTATGGCATCATATAAGTTAAGATGCTTCAGTAAATCTCTCCTTCTTCAGACCAAGAAACTACATGCAGTTATTTCTAAGGCATCGCTGCCAGACTATATTATCTACAACCATTATTTATTATCCATTCCTTCTAGGTGTTTATTGCAGTAGGTGCTTGTCTTACTAGTATTATGTATATATTAGACCTACATCTCAGCCACTCAACCCATCTCATTGCAGACACTCATGTGTGTTGATGTGCTTATAACTCGCTATGAACAACTTCTAATGACTACTTGGCTACTAGTTCGGAAAGTGATCTAAAGGTAGTCCTTTTTGAATCCGATCGTCTGTCAATAGACCGTGTGCGTTACGCACAACTAAATTATTGCATCTTACCTCTAGACAAATATGGTACGGTTCATGGGTATTATCTAGTCTGTCCGCGAGGCCTGCATGCATGTGCTGGCTGAATTGATGTAAAGCTCTATTAAAATAGATGGCAATATTTTTCAGGGGTGCGAGGGTCACTCTGTCTCGCAGGACAGGCTCGGTTATTCCCAGCGGCTGTTGACTTATGCTTGGCTGTCTGGTAATTAGGCCAGGTAATAGCCTGCTCTGATGAGGACTGTGTACGGAAGCCACAAGAGAAAGAGCTTATAATTGAGTGATCAGGCTAGGACTACCATCAGCTAATAGCAATAAAGTGCACTGATCAACAAAAAACGTGCTGCAGCAAAAGTGGATAGACAGCACATACACACATTCCAGTCTGTAAACATTTATCATTGTTTATGTTGCACACATCCACCTGTGTTACATTTATCAGAGCACTAGTAAGTTCTGATTCCTACCCATGTAAAAATTATGCTGAAGAGTTATTCTAGTTTTATCCTTTTCAAAAATCCTACTTATTGTTCTAGGTATTTATATGTAAAGTTTACCTTTAACACTTACACGCAGAAACATATATGATTGTATTGACTCACTTTCGTCCGGTCCCTTGAACAGTACTACGTTTACGTTATCACCTCAAAACCCTCTTACCATAGTGCATGATATGTTTGCATCACATCTCGATCTCCATATGCATGGCTTTTCCAACTTGGTAAGATTGCTCAATAGCTAACCTGATGCAGCACTGGATCCTTAAGTGCAAGTCCTGTGAAACACAGTTCGACAAAAGAGCTCAAAGCTGTGTAAAAAACAGGTAAAATGGCATGGTTGCTTCAGCAAATGCAAATTTATCTCTCTGTTTTTTTTCTTTAACACTATTGATTGGGTTTAGGGTAAGGTTTAGTGTAGGTGGTTTTCAAACACGGTAAAGCATTAACTTTGAATGACACTCATCAGGCATTTGATTTCTGAAGCAACGTAAAAAATGTTGCAGCAGTCACATATAATTTTTTTCAGAGAAACTGAACACACGTTTTAGTGCCACACACTGTACATTTCACTTTGAAACGGTTGCAAGACGTGCAAGAAGCAACATCATTTTTTGCAAAATTGTCACCAGAGGCACATATTTTGCATGAACCTGGGTTGACCATTTTCAAATGTCTCAAGTTGTTCATTTGTAAATTTCACAACTTATTTAAATGCTGTCAATATGTTAATAATATACATTTCAGTGTCTATGCAAAATATATGAAATTGCATATGTGATAAAATCACACTTTATGTACAAATACTTATGATTACTAATGTGATCAAGTTGTTTTTTCATGCACGCAGTCTGATCCAACAGAATGATGGATATTTGAAGAGACAACAACAAATGGAAGATGATCAAAAAACCAGCCCTTCTAGTTATCCAAAGAAAACAAAATGAAAGGAACATCCCTGCTGACTGATTGGAGACGGATTGGAATTCTAGTCATATATAAATGGCGAACGGACTCTAATAAGTAGTATCTGTGACAGTGTCTGACTTTTAATTGCTTAATGAGGGCCAAGGATCATGATAACTGAACTCTCATTTCATGTTTGCTGGAAAGTGTTTGCTAATACTGGTACTGTCTTCATTAGTCTTGGCTCTGAAGCTAAAAGGTGCCAACTTCTGACCTCTTGAGAATTGGACGTTATCAGACACAAATTGATGTTTGGTTCCACATCTGTTTCCAGCCTCTAGCTCAGCTTTAGTTCTTTGATCATTTTTCAAAGCAACACAGTGCAAAAAGCCTTTATATCTCTGCCTTTAACAGAGAGGGATGTTTTCAGAGATGAGTCCTATTCATGTTGTCTTGTTAAGCACCCTAATGAATACACCACTAGCGAGTGTTTATATGTGAGGCCATCGCTCATTTCAGTGAAAAAGAGAAAAAATCAAAGAACAAATTTTACCAGCTTGTACTCATCCTCATGTTGTTCCAAAACTATATGACTTTTGATGTTTTTGTCCATACAATGGAAGTCATTAGGGACTAAGCCAAAACTGGACGCCATTGACTTCCAGTGTATGGACAAATAAAATGAGAAGGACATTCTTACAGGTTTAGAACATCATGAGGGTGAGTAAATGATTAAAAGACAGAATTAAAATTTTTGGGCAAATTATCCCTGACCACATAAAATGTAAGTACTGAAAATAATAAATGTTCAAACCCCCCCATATACTGTACATAGTTCTTGAATCCTCTTTCATGACTTTCACTTGTTTTGTCATTTGCCCTATTGTACAGTCCTCACAATGAAATTTACATTCAGCCAAAGGAATGTCATTCTCTGAGAAGCGAGTGATGTGTCTCATTGTTTAAAAATTCTTAGTAAATTATCTCTTCGAGTTTATGTCCATGACTGTCTGGCAACGGCTCTGGTTTGAAAGGAAAATGGATAGGGAGCAACTGTCTCTTGTTTTGTTCCAGTTTATAACTAATAAACAGCAAAATTATAGAGTGTTGTAGCCATGACGTTGAAACCCGAAAGACTAATTTGCCACATTTTCCTTGAGATTTTCAGATGTTTTTATAATGTTTTTTTTTTTTTTTTTTCATCAGTAAGGTCTCTGGTAAATGTAAATGTCTGGATCCATAGCAACATCAATGCCCATATCTTGTGCAAATTTAATTTCCTATCGATATAATCTCCTGTCCAGTTTTTCTTTTTGAAAATGATCACACATGAAAAGCTCTTTGCAATCATATGCACTTACACAGTAACTAGACATAATTGTTGAGACCAATGAGAAAAAGTGGCTGCAAGCCAACTAAGAGATTTAAAGTCCAGCAATGGCAGGAAGCTTCAGAAGTATGCCTGGCTATTGTCAGAAAGTAATTCCATTTCATGAATAAGCGCTTGACTGCATACAGTGACAGCCTAGTCTTCAGCCTGTCTCTCTTGGCATTTCTGCCCGCGCCAAACACTGACAGAATGTCATTTTAATGTTTGCAAATTCCAGGGTGAGAGCGATGCATTCTTCTCATCCTTTTTTCAACTTGCGCCACACCGAAGGATGTTCAAAATAAACGTAAATAGAAAAAAAGGAAACTGACTGACATGCTCCATCTTATCTAATTGAATGTCTACTACTACATAAAAGCATTGCGAGTTTGAGTGAGGCCCTTATTTTGATGCAAAAGGAAAAGAAAGGCGCTGAACTGCTACATACTACCCTAATGGAAAATCTAGGTCAAGCATGGTGGTCAAGATGGTTGTAACTTAGGTCAGACAAAACAGATATCACAGTAATGTTATTTATTTATTTATTTTTGATGGCCCTATCAGTCTTAACTATCAAAAAAAATATACAATGCATTTAAATTTTTTTCAGAGATAGATATATATATATATATAATATATAATATATATATATATATATATATATATTCTATACTATCCGAAACCAGTTTTCCCCCCTCAAGCTGTGCACTTTAGTTCTCTACTTGTTTGAACAACAACAAAACTCTGTAATTGAAAGCATATACAAGGATCTATTTGAAGGTCCACCTTGGATCTTATGGAGCAGACAAGCTGTTATTGCCTCTAACACAGGACACTTTAACCACTTAAATAATACATGTGGTTATGCTCTAAAGTTGCCTGCACTGTTGTGATTGTGCACAGACATGCAAAAACAATTATTAGGCTGGTTTTATCAACATATGTGATTTTTTTTATTTTTTTTGTGAAGCACTGTGTTCTTTAGGTGTGTGAGAAGCTGATATTGCCTGCAAATGAGGCCAAAAGATCAAAACCGACGTGTTAATGCACAGGTCGGACAGAAGCATATGCCTAGTGGGACGTGGATGCAATCTTCTTTCAGCCGGGTCTAACTGAGCCTGACAGTTTTCCTTTTCTGAACATGCACGAAGAGATGCATTATGCATGAGAGGCCTGTGTACCATATGCCCACCTCTTTACTGACTGGCCCCTTTAAATGTGCTGCCTGGAACAGCCACACCTGACAACAAAAACACATCTAACCATGTATTACCTCGCCTTAGATGACATTTGTCCGAGGAATTGTGTTTGCAGTCATGTAAAGTTTAAATAAACTTCTTCAAAATCCTATAGAACATACAGGAGATTGTGTAAAGTATACAGTAAGCATAACATGATTTGTTCTGCACTAAAGACCAATTTAATTAAAAACTGACACCGTTCCAGTTATGATTCACTTCAGATTTCAGATCTTGGACTTTTTCAACATCAAATCTTCGATATTATCGCTAAAATGATCGAAAATGCTACATAAAATAAAAATGTGAGGCAATAATTTAAAATCCAGTTGAATTGTGTGCGTTCGTGCGACATCGATATCGAGTGTTTCCAGATTCGCGAACAAATGACTCTTTTAAACCGATTATTTTAATGAGTCAGTCAAAATGGTTCACAAAACACCCTGCGTTCCATTCGGAAGGGCTCATCCCTATGCCCTAATACCTTCTAAGGGTTCACCCTTCGGAGTGAGAGCTTCGAAGGGTTGAATGGTGTAGGGGACCAAACAACTGTTTCTTGAAGTGCCCTTCTGTGTCATCATCACGTGCCCACACGGAGGCGCCGTCATCATGCAAAGAATCTGCGCAAAGGATCATGGGAGGATGAAGTGTCCATCAGTTGTCCTTCCGAAGTGCTCTTTGAAGTGGCCAGTTTTGAGCACTTCTGTTTGCAACGACCCTTCAATATGGCGGCCATGATTGTTTTCACTCCGAAGTACCTTTCAGAGGGCGATATATCCCCTTTGGAACGCACTGACAGTCTCCAATTCGCTCGTGATTTACCGGTTTGATTCAGACTCAACAAATCGTACAAAGCTTTTCACATCCTTCCTGAACCACCCGTGATTTTTTTTGGTTATGCCTGATTCGAAATGAACCGAACTTATTACTGTGATGTTACAGTAGGGGAAAGCGGGGACGAAAGTAACAAAGCGATTTTCTCAGAGCCCTGACTACATTTGCTTTCCAAGCTATGACAGCACATTCAGCACGCAACCCTTGACGGAGCTGAGAAATATCACGTGATTTCATCATCGTTTCCCGCGGATAAGTCTGGAAAGCAGTTTTCGAGTACAATAAGTAAATTACTGAAGCGGTATTTATTTATTTTTTTCAAATTAGTTGTGTTGTGTTTCTCGTTTCATGTGTCACAGTAATAATCAATCTACAGGGTATTTAGAACCGTAACACATCCTGAAGTTTGTCTTTTCAGAGTTTTTCAGTATAAAAATAAATGGGTTTAAACGTCAGGTGTTCCTGTCGGGATGTTACTTTTGTCCCCCTACAGTGACAACAAGTGTTTTTTTATTTGTCCCGCTGCATGCTAATGTGGTGACTTTCTGTGTCTTGCATCATTTATTAAAACATGTTTATGTCATATTATACCAAAAGAATATGCCAAGAGTGAGGGTCAGAAAAACAGACAGAGGTCTGATTCAGCCAGATGTTCATGAGAGGGCGTTTATGGACATAGGCCTATCTGTCAGGAACATCAGTCTCAGGGCAGCTGCTATGTCACATTTACTTTAGTTATATTTAGGTTTTAGCCATACCTTAGATTTTCCACCTCCACCTATGAATTTGCAGTGTTTCCAGATGTTTTTTATGCACATTTTGAATTTATGCATAAAAACAACTGTATGGAAACATGAATTGGCCTACTGTTACATTATGTTGAGAATTTATATTATGTTAATTTAATTAAATTTTCATATTGTTCATTCTGTTAAAAACATTTTTTTTCTAAAAATAAATTGAATAAATAAATAAATCTTCTAAACAATTCAAGTGTGTACAGTCGGATTTTGAAACATTTGATGAAACTGAAATTTAAAATGAACTTTTTGAATAAAATTTAGAATTAATTACTTTTTTGCAAAGATAAAGGACAAAATATTTTTGCAGTTACATATTAACAAGGTCATAGTCAGGCATATTTAATAAAAACAAGAGTAACACAAAAAATCTAGCTTGTATTGTTGTGTTACTTTCGGCCCAACCGACGGAGTCGAAAGTAACAATGTGCAACTTATGTTCAAAGTGAAATGATACTTTAGTCTTTCTACATTTGTACAAAATACCACCTAGTATTGATAGACCACACTTCTGAGTTATTGGCTGCAGCCCAGGTGTTGAATAATAATCTTGTATACAAAATAATCTTTTTAAATTATATTTTTCTGAAAAATGGTACTTTCATCCCCACTTTCCCTAAGTCTATTTACAGGCTGGGTTGTTCATTTGGCAACCAGTTCAAGAAACATATTCAAAAAAGCTTTGCTGTAATAAATTATATAACTATGTGTAAATGTTTATAAAGACAATTAAATTCAAATGTAAATATTTTACATAATATTAATTTATTAACATTAAATACAACACAAATGTATTTATTTATTTATATTCTACATTCCAAATATTCTAGACCATGTGAATTATTTATGTCATAAATACAATCAGGATTATACTTTCCTCAGACAACCAAAGGTAGGTTACCCTATTTCAGAAAACTAAATAAAAAGACTGAAATGACAGATTGCATTTAATTTTGACAGTGATATTTCAGAGTGATGCCAAAGATGTCATCCCGTGTTAACATAATAATACACTACAAACTCTCGATTGCTAGTTGTCCAACTGCATAATACTTGCTTTTCTGCTGACATCCTCAAGATGTGATTATGAAAATACCTCTTCCCTGAGAGACCTATTTTCAGAGTTATCAAATAATATGTTTCCAATTTCTTCAAAAGTCTATGAAAAGCTTCTCAAATGTGCAGAGTTCTCAGGTGTGTCCCTTTCAGAAGGCTGTGTACGAGTTCGAATAATTGCCAGACTGCATTTGTCCTCCACATCTGCATATCAATAGTGCCCAAACTATGTGGACATTTGATGTGCCGCAGTATTTTCAGAGCCTTTTAATGGTGACTCAATAAAAGCAGGTATCTTTTTATGAGCAAAAACAGTCTACATCCTGAAACAATTACGACCACCCCAAACCTCAAAATATGACTAGCTATTTTGCCTCTAATTTAAGCTTGAACGTTATTAGACATGCAAAAATCAATCAATGTCAAATCTACAACATAAATTACCAATATGCACTCCAAAACAATCTGCATGCTATGACATGGCGCCTATGTATTATGCTTATGGATTGGGATTCCTGACATTTTGCTGCTCTTTAAAAAGCAGCGGTGAGTGAGCAGGCTGGACAGTGAGAAGTTATGAAGTGGTGGAAGACATTTATCCATATGTCAGTGATAAGAAGCAACCTGTCAAAGGCTTGATGCCAAACTGCACCACCCAATGCGTAAACACTCACACACGGACAGTTCTTTTGGGCGATCAATGCCAGTTAGAGGCATTTTAGAAATCATCGATAACAAACACACCTCCGTTCTCTTTCTTATTCCATCCTGTATCTGTCAAGAGCAAATTTGTCAATTGCCTAAGCAGTGGAAACAGCATTATTATTGACCACACTGTCTGCATTTATGTGTGTGTAAGTGACTGCCGTCACGATGGAACCGTTGATGGAAACGCAGGGCTGTGACAAATGTTCCCCATTGACATGTTTACTAAATGTCCTTTTAATGCGGCTGTAGCTATTAAGTGCACATTTTGGAAAGATAAATGAGACAGTTTGAAATTGTGTAATCATGTTTATGTATTCAGTGGGATTCTGCTCTGTTATATTAGTCTGTGAGACCAACTAGATGGGCTTGAACCATCTAAGACTAAGATTTTTTACAGCATGGTTCCTGACAAAGTTAGCAAATTGCCTATGGCAGATTATTTTCTAATATTTGTGTTTCCTCCGATGACTTGTTTTGCAAAATTTGATCAAGCCTTGGTAGCTATTGTGATTGCAAACACGGCAATATGTTGCAGTAGCTCGGCCCATTAGAAAGACTTTAATTCTCACTATAGAGAGCTCGCTGATTCATGAGGCCTAGAGGAGCAATAACGCAGAGATTTATCCCCCGCTAACAGAGTTGCAAATGGGACAGCCAAGAGAAGCTAATGATGTACTGTTGCTGCCAGTTAGCCAACATTTTAGCACCCAAACAAAGATGGATTTAGGAAGAATAGTAAGCATGTTAGCATCCATATTTCTTCTAGGTTGTCACAAGGGATTTTTGAGGGACAAAATTAGATTTAGTCTTCTTATAGAGAAGATAAATATCGGCAAAATATTTTCAATTTTTTTAAATATGGATACACATACATTACTGTTCAAAAGTTTGGGGTCAGTAAGATTTATTTGTTTGAATTAATCATATATCATATATATATATATTATATATTAAAATGATATATATATATATACAGTGGGGCAAAAAAGTATTAGTCAGCCACCAATTGTGCAAGTTATCACACTTAAAAAGATGAGAGAGGCCTGTAACTCATCATAGGTACACCTCAACTATGAGAGACAAAATGAGAAGAAATATCCAGAAAATCACATTGTAGGATTTAAGAATTTATTGGTAAATTCCTCGGTAAAATAAGTTATTTGGTCACCTACAAACAAGCAAGTTTTCTGGCTCTCACAGACCTGTAACTTTTTCTTTAAGAGGCTCCTCTGTCCTCCATTGGTTACCTGTATTAATGGCATCTGTTGGAACTTGTTATCAGTATAAAAGACACAAAAGGTTGTCCACAACCTCAAACAGTCACACTACAAACTCCACCATGGCCAAGACCAAAGAGCTGTCAAAATTGTAGACCTGCACCAGGCTGGGAAAGACTGAATCTGCAATAGGTAAGCAACTTGGTGTGAAGAAATCAACTGTGGGAGCAATTATTAGAAACTGGAAGACATACAAGACCACTGATAATCTCCTTCGATCTGGGGCTCCATGCAAGATCTCACCCCATTGAGTCAAAATGATCACAAGAACTGTGAGAAAAAAATCCCAGAACCACACGGGGGGAAACTAGTGAATGACCTGCAGAGACCTGGGACCAAAGTAACAAAGGCTACCATCAGTAACACACTGCGCCGCCAGGGGCTCAAATCCTGCAGTGCCAGACGTGTAACCCTGCTTAAGCCAGTACATGTACAGGCCCATCTGAAGTTTGCTAGAGAACATTTGGATGATCCAGAAGAGGATTGGACGAATGTCATATGGTCAGATGAAACCAAAATAGAAATTTTTGGTAAAAACTCAACTTGTCGCTTTTGGAGGAGAAAGAATGCTGAGTTGAATCCAAAGAACACCATACCTACTGTGAAGACTGGGGGTGGAAACATCATGTTTGGGGCTGTTTTTCTGCAAAGGGACCATGACGACTGATCCGTGTAAACGAAAGACTGAATGGGGCCATGTATCGTGAGATGTTGAGTGAAAACCTCCTTCCATCAGCAAGGGCATTGAAGATGAAAATGTGGCTGGGTCTTTCAGCATGAAAATGATCCCAAACACACCACCCGGGCAAAGAAGGAATGGCTTCGTAAGAAGCATTTCAAGGTACTGGAGTGGCCTAGCCAGTCTCCAGATCTCAAACCCATAGAAAATCTTTGGAGGGAGTTGAAATCCGTGTTGCCCAGCGACAGCCCCCCACCCACCCCCACACCCGATTACTGCTCTAGAGGAGATTTGCATGGAGGAATGGGCCAAAATACCAGCAAACAGTGTGTGAAAACCTTGTGAAGACTACAGAAAACGTTTGACCTCTGTCATAGCCAACAAAGGGTATATAACAAAGTAAATTTTGTTATTGACCAAATACTTATTTTCCACAATAATTTGCAAATAAATTCTTTAAAAATCCTACATGTCGATTTTCTGGATTTTTGTTCTCATTTTGTCTCTCATAGTTGAGTATACCTATGATGAAAATTACAGGCATCTCTCATATTTTTAAGTGGGAGAACTCGCACAATTGGTGGCTGACTAAATACTTTTTTTCCCCACTGTATATATATTATATAAATATATATATATATATACAAACCTAATTCCAAAAAAGTTGGGACACTGTACAAATTGTGAGTAAAAAAGGAATGGAATCATTTACAAATCTCATAAACTTATATTTTATTCACAATAGAATATAGATAACATATTAAATATTGAAAGTGAGACATTTTGAAATGTCAAATATTGGCTCATTTTGGATTTCATGAAAGCTACACATTCCAAAAAAGTTGGGACATGTAGCAATAAGAGGCCGGAAAAGTTACATGTACATATAAGGAACAGCTGGAGGAACAATTTGCAACTTATTAGGTCAACTGGCAACACGATTGGGTATAAAAAGAACCTCTCAGAGTGGCAGTGTCTCTCAGAAGTCAAGATGGGCAGAGGATCACCAATTCCCCCAATGCTGCGGTGAAAAATAGTGGAGTAATATCAGAAAGGAGTTTCTCAGAGGAAAAATTGCAAAGAGTTTGAAGTTATCATAATCTACAGTGCATAATATCATCCAAACATTCAGAGAATCTGGAACAATCTCTGTGCGTAAGGGTCAAGGCGGGAAAACCATACTGGATGCCCGTGATCTTCGGGCCCTTAGAGGGCACTGCATCACATACAGGAATGCTACTGTATCACAACATGGGCTCAGGAATACTTACAGAAAACATTGTCGGTGAACACAATCCACCTTGCCATTCGCCGTTGCCGGCTAAAACTATAGGTCAAAAAAGAAGCCATATCTAAACATTATCCAGAAGCGCAGGCGTTTTCTCTGGGCCAAGGCTCATTTAAAATGGACTGTGGCAAAGTGGAAAACTGTTCTGTGGTAAGACGAATCAAAATTTGAAGTTCTTTTTGAAAAACTGGGAAGCCATGTCATCCGGACTAAAGAGGAAAAGTACAACCCAAGTTGTTATCAGCGCTCAATCCAGAAGCCTGCATCTCTGATGGTATGAGGTTGCATGAGTACGTGTGGCATGGGCAGCTTACACATCAGGAAAGGCACCAATGCTGAAAGGTTATACTTTCTCGAAATATGTTTATTAGTGTTTCTTTAAGATATTTAACTGAAGCCAGACATTGCATAATAACATCATGGCTGCTAGAAGAATTATCGTTTACTGAATGCCCAGTCAGTCAGATTACATCGAAAAATTTCATCTTCTGTGAACGATGACTTCCTGTCGTATACAGTTGACCCGTACGTTCACTACACTCTTCTTTCTGCTTTTGCTCTCCCTCCCTTTTTACCAAATGTTTGTTTGGATATGTCACTTTGTTCACCACGTTTCTTACGGGATGTTTTTTAGCTGCTGCGTTCGTCTTGTTTCGTAGATGACAGCATAGCTAGCAAGAACTAGCCTGGTTCGTGGGTTATTGTCTTTGTACCTTTTCTCGCCATCATTCCCCTCTCTCTGGTTTCTTTAGCGGTTGACTCCGACTGTCAGGCTGGTCTCTTTTCTCTTTTCGACTTGACTTTTGATTGTAGATTCTGTGTCGGTACGCCTGCCTGGCTTCCCGTTTGTCGATCTGTCGTTAGGGACAGACGACCAGTTTTGTAACCCTAACGACTCCTATAGCTGTGTCTTTGACTGTAATTTGGCCGTTGTCTCCTATACAGTTAGTGGACGCTAGTGTTCACACGTCGCTTAGTGGCAAAACCAACTTAGGTGAAAATCTTTATGAGCCTCTTAATTAGTTGTGTTTGACATGTGTGTGGCACCTACAAATTGTACAGTGTCCCAACTTGTTTGGAATCAGGTTTGTATATATATTTTTTTTTGACGTCGCGTAGTCGTGAGAGCCGGCTGGAGTCTTGTTGAGTTGGACAGCCGAAGACTGCCCGTCGCACCTCGTAGAGCAGGCTACTCTCGGGATCACAATTAGACTTAAGCAGAAGAGTCCCCGACATCACTGTGATATGTAGCGCACGGATAAGAAGACCTGGCACGCGAAAAGACAGGGCACATAGTGCCGCACTGCTCCTTGCTACACATACGGCGAGAAACAGCATACGATTGTGACTAACAACACTATTTCCACCGTGTATCGTTGCCCCATGACCAGACACGTTCAGGGGACAACCGCGTGAATGTACTGTTCGTATCGTTTCGTGACGCAGGCAGCGAACGTGTGAACACCAGTAGGCAAGAAGTCTGCACGTGCGACACACACACATGTGATGTGTGGTCAAGTAGAGGTGATTATGTGGACGAAGTTGAGGCCGACGACAGCCGCTTTGCATGTACAACGCACGCGGCCGCGAAAGCAGACAGAACACGAGGGACTGTGTTTCCCCCTCGGACGGCCGCACATACACGGACGGAGGGCGATGGGAAGTGAACTAGTAATCAGTTAACAGTTTCCTCACAGTTAAACGTTCTTCAGTAACCAGTTATTTTTCATGATTATCTTTTTTAGTTCTTATTTCTATGAATTCTCAGTAATATGCACCAAGAAAAGAAGTTGAATTGTGAGAAAAAAAAGCACAGAATCACCGATGTATTTTATCTTTCCCGTCCTAAATAACAAGAGCTATCCATAGGACCCTAGAGGAATGGCTGCTGAAAAATTTATTTTTGTAAACATAGTATATAAAGTAAAATAAAAAAAAGTATTACTCTTTTAAAAAAAAGATAAATAAAATATTATGATAAAAAACGCTTACTGACCCACAACTTACCTTGGGTTCCATCGGGATTAATATGTATTATATAAAAGAGGAGGTGAATCCTGGAATAAAAGCACAGCAGACCTATTTGTGTACGTAACATCGCATTCCTTTAACCAGCTTCTACAGCAATCCATAAACACATCAGCTAAGCATTAACATTCTGTAGCAGCCATCAATGATATATCAGCCGAAACTGCTATGACAGAAAAAGCTTTAACTATACCCCATTCAAATTCTATGTAGACTTTCTCAGATCATCTGACAGATAAAATAATCACTCTGCGGGGAAAGCGTAGTGAGCTTGTTGCTGTCTCTGAATGAATAGTGTGCCATGAAGTTCCTGTCTCATATTGATTAGCAGGTGAATGACTGAGCCAGTACAAACCTATTATTTCTATTATTTGTATGTCAGTTCTCTTTCCATCACAATCTGCTGAAATTTTATGAGCTTTGGCAGTGTGTGCGAATGAGACAGCGAAACAAATGGAGAGACTAGTTGTTTTTTTACATTGTACTGTTTAATAAAAGCCAGCAAATAAACAATTAAAAATCAACTTAAATAATGGATATTAAGAGCAGTGCAATACAAGACAATACTGAACCTATGAAATAGTATTTCATTAAACAAAAAAAAACTATTTATGATTTTATGGTTATGCAAATGATAACAATAACTCAGTTTTCTCTCTCAACTGGTGTTCTATAATGGTAGGCTACCTGCTGCATTCAAATGTCAGTTTATAATACCAGTTTTTGGTAAACACAGACAGCAGGTTACAATATTTAAAGAGAAATATACACCGGTTATGTTTCTATATGACAAATAAATTGCCTTATAAAGAATATTCCTAAAAAGAATGTCACTGTTACACTTTTGTCACAGATTATATATTTGCACCCTAAAAAAATAAATATACACATTTTGAACACAGTGTAAATAGCAAAAGATCAATATGAGCTGCTATGAGAACTAGCATAAGACTGATTCTTGAGACATGGGACAAAACACAGAAAAAAATTGACTTATAAATAAATAAATAAATCAGATGATCTTCAAATAAATGTACCATTTCGTTTATTGTGCTTATATATTTTTTCATAACCTTGATATGTTAGCTTGGTCATACAAATTGTGAAGAAACAATATATAACATCCAAATTGAATTACAGGCAAGCAAATCCACAGCCAGTTTTGTCTCTGTACTCAAGAATCAGCGATAAATTATGGAAAATATATTTTAAAGTCGGCATAAAAGCCTACAGCAACATTTAGTCTATTTGGAGTTTGTTCTTTGATTCGACGAGTCCACTTTGAAGAGGTAAGGAGCAATTAATTGCACATTACAGTACAAAGCACTGATTAAAAATAGACACTTTTAATGAACATTCACACACACACACACACACACACACACACATTTCCATACATGCATACACAAAAAACAAACAAACACATAATCTGACAGAAGTATAGACAGAGATAAGAAGAAAGGGAGTGAGCACAGGTGGGCCTCTATTTACAGACTCTATTTTGCTGGGAAGTCGAGGAGAGATCACAGCAGAGTTGAAACAGAGATCTCTGAAAGAATAACAGAAAAAGGTCAAAGGTCACAAAGCATGTCAACATTAAGGACACAATTCTGATATCTGACCCGAGTACAAAAAGACACACGATGATTTGTTGTATTTTCATATATATATATATACATAAATTGGTGGATGTACTGGCAAACTGCTTCTTCCCTGGCATAATCTCTCCAACCAGTTAAAACATTAACTGGTTTCAATGCAAACTGTACAATTTATTATAAAATTGTCCTGAGGTTTGGGTGATGTGAATTATGATTTGTGGTCAGACTTAAAGTTTTAATTAAGAGCAAGCCTAAGTTTGGAAGTGAAGTGGTTCATTAATCACCCAACTAGGCAATCCATAAAAGGCCATAGCTCATCACTTTAATCTGAAATTTTCTTTATTCAGAGCGCAAACAAGAAACCTTTAAGTAAATGAGAGTTAGGGAGGCATTATTCCTTGTCACTAGACGTGGGTTAGTATTCAGTGCTTGTTATCCAACATCAAACTTACATTTTCATCTTGTGTGGTAGCTACGCTACGCTACACTACACTACAATAAACAGTCTTTGCTGCTTAATATTCATTTGGCAAGGATACATTAAATTGACCAAAAGTGATTATAAAGACAAATGTTACAAAATGTAAAAAAAAAAAGAAAAAGAATAATAATGTAAAATAAAAGAATCCTAAAAAATGTGTAAGTTACCACAAACATATTAGGCAGCAAAAACTGTTTTCAATAGTTAATAATGACAATCATTAACACTGAAGACTGTATTAATGTCAGCTGAAAATTCAGCTTTGCCATCACAGGGGAATGAATTACATTTTAAACTGTAATCGAAATGGAAAAGTCATTTTAAATTGTAGTAATATTGTTTGTACTGTATGTTTGATCAAATGCATAGAGCCTTTCTGAGCATAAGCGAATTCTTTCAAAAAACAATAAATAAACAAACAAACATATAGGTGTGAGTGTGCTTCTTAATCATTTGACAGATTGTTCTAAGCATAAATTAAGGATAATGCTTTAAAAAAAATGTCAATGAGATATGAAACAAACTTATTTTTATATTTACTTTGTAATGTTCCAACTGATATTCAGTATAACAGCACTCTTGGTTGTGTGGTATTCCTTAAATCTGTGACTTGTCCCCATCAGCAGTTGCAGTCCATCTGTGCAATAGAATGTGAACGATTCTGTAAGCAACTGACCAAAACGAATGAATCAGCTTTTACGTAACTTGGTAAGAGACCAGCCAGTCGCTCTACTTGAAAACGTTGCTAAGCACTTCCCACTGTCTGCACAATTACCTCACAATTACTCTCTCTCTCTATCTAGCTATCTATCACAATTACTCATTTCACTCACTGTGCCTAAGGCTTCCCGGTCACGTCACCAGGGTCTGAACTGTAAGTTTGATCTCAAATGACCTGTCTCTGCCCATCTGGGTCTGCAGCGCTGATCTGAGGCCAGTGCTGACACACGAAGACCTCAGAACAGTCCAATAAAATAAGAGTGAAGGGCACTGCAGCCTTTTGATCTGCTTCTTTACCTGCTTTAACCTCCCCACCCATGTGGAGTGGCTTCTCATCCACGCACACACATAAATAAAACATAATAACAGAACAATGGAAAATCTATGAGGATTGTGACAAGAAGAGGTTAAGAAAATAAAGCCAATAAAAGGGGAAAATGAGGTATACAGTATTTACTATAAGTGGGATGCAACAAAACAATTGCAGATAGATATTCTATAGAAAAGGTCTGCATACTCGAATGCAAAAAAATTAAAATAAAATAAAATAACAGTACTTTAATGCATTACACAATTCATTTGAAAAAAAATGTTATGCTCACCAAGGCTGAATTTATTGATTAAAAAATACAGTAAAACAGTAATATTGCGAAATATTATTAAAATTTTAAATAACTTTTCTATTTTAATATATTTTAAATGTAATTTATTCCAGTGATGGAAAAGCTGCATTTTTAGCAGCCATTACTCAAGTCATCAGTGACACATGATCTTTCAGAAAACAAGTAAGTAACATTTAATATTATTATAATGATGAAGATGATGATGATTATTATTATCTTGTTGTGTTACTTAATATTTTTGTGGAAACCATAAAGCATTTTAAGATTCATTGATGAGTAGAAAGGTGCTTTTTATAATGTAAACGTTTTTTTTATTATTATTTTATTTAATATATCACTGCTGAATAATAAAATAAAGTAAAATAAATCACATATCTTACGGACCCCAAATCTTTTAAATGGTAGTGTATATGCAAACAAATAAGTTATTTCATGCCTAAACATTAAATGGGAATTTTAGTCTGCTTTTGGACTGTTTGGTATGTTTGTATTATATGCATAAAAATATGTCTTTCAAATTGTTATAGCAGATCAGATTTGGATGAACTATACCTTTAAGTTGGTGTATTTTTAAGGTGACATTTGTGTGACATACAGTGCATGCATTTCACCATGACAAACTTTTCTATTCAGTCCAATTCCCTTTACAATACACACTATTTTAATGTCACATAAATGTTTGTGTTCTCATAATTGTTATTGCCACACTGTGATTTGCAATATTGTTTCAAAAACAGCCAGATACGTGTGACTAAACATCTCATCTGAATTCCTGTAATATCAAGAACAGCAACAAAATAAATGTCAAATGATGATTCTAACAAAAAGGAGAGGAGGAGGTTTTTAATGTGTGTGTGTGTGTGTGTGTGTGTGTGTGTGTGTGTGTGTGTGTGTGTGTGTGTGTGAATCTGGAAAAAAAAAACATTTGGGAGAGGCAGAGAGAGAAATTACAGATAAGCATTATGTGAACGTCTGAAAAAAGGTCTCCGAAACGTCCATCAGTTGTGAAGTCATTGTGTGGGAATCTTGGCTGAGCCGATGAGAGAGAGCGGGCAGTAAGTGAGAGGAAGGGTAAAGAGAGTAAAAGGATGAAAGGATGGGGAACTGAGAAAGAAGGAACACCTGCTTTGAAGTGACAGAGATCAGAGGGCAACCTCTATCCAGTCTCTCTGGCCAAGAAGCTCGCTCTGCTGGCTACGGCCACATCAAAGGCTGCTTCACAGCCACCGCGGGGAGGATCTCCCCCAGCCACCGAGCTCACAAGTCTCGCTCTTCCTGCATGCCAACTGTGCCACTATAGCCATTATACCAGAGTGGAAATGACATGAGAGGGGAGCTAGAGAGCCTCCAAAACAACTCGCAGGCTTATGAGACAGAGTTGAAGTGATGAGGAATCTTCTCGACATAAGCACATAAACTGGCAAACCAGAGCTATAGCTCAAGACGAGGGTGCAATAGGGCCAAGGCTCCCGAAATAAAAGGGCCCGTCTGTCACTATGCACTGCAAATCTGTCCTAAGTCATAAGGTCATCATGTGCAATGAGCAAAAGACTGAATTTTAGGTAATTTGATCTAAAATTTAATACATTAAATGTTGCATATGTACTGTATGTACTTAAGTAATCTTTAAATATAAACACAAAAATGAAAGTTTGATCATTTTCTCAACAATGGATCCTCTGCAGTAAATGGGTGCCATCAAAACGAGAGACCAAACAGCTGATGAAAACATCACAATAATCCACAAGTAAACCACATGACTCCAGTTCATCAATTAATGTCAGCAAAAAGCTGCATAATTATTAAGAAAACAAACCCATCATTAAGGCATTTTAACTTTAAACAATCGCTTCTGGCCAAAATACGAGTCCATAATCCATAATAACGCTTCCTCCAGTAAAAAAAGTCCATCCCCTGTTGTCCTCTCACTACAAAATCCACCAACTTATTTGTTTAGAACTGTTTTAGACTTGTCTTCCCTTGTAAATGGTGCTTGATCTGTGCATATTTCTCTCCTTATTCAGGCAAGATGAATTTTTCACTCGAGAATGTAATATTGTGGATAGAGGACTTGGAATTTACTGTAGCTGCAAAAGCAAAGGTTCTGATACAAACATGCAGTTTCTCACTTCAAGATGTTAAGTGATGAACTGGAGTGGTGTGGATTACTCGTGGATTATTGTGATGTTCTGATCAGCTGTTTGGACTTCTGACGGCACCCATTCACTGCAGAGGATCCATTAGTAATCAAATGCAATATAGCAAGTGTAATGTAATGCTAATTTTCTCCAAATCTGTTCCAATGAAGAAAAAAAATAAACATCTCTTGGATGGCCAAGACAAAATTTTCAGCATATTAATTTGCTTTTAAAACATAGTTCACCCAAAATGAATTCAGTCATCGTTTACTCACCCTCGTGTTGTTCCAAACCTGCATGACTTTCTTCTATGGATCACACAAGATGATACAAACAAAAACAAACAAACATAAATAAATAAAAATAAAAATAGTAATAATACAAAGTTCACCTCCATAAACGCCATTAGATTGCCAAAGAAAGATGCAGAATGTCTGCAATTGTTGTCTATAACTGGAATAGTTATCTGTTATGTAGTTATGGAATAGTTAGATATAATCTATCTATCTATCTATTTATCTATCATCTGTCTGTCTGTCTGCCTTATTTATCTAAACATTTGTTCAAACTAATTGTGGATCAGAGCGTGGATCAGGGAGTGAAGGAGTGAATGTTTAGTTTCCAAAAGGCATCCCAAGATGCAGCTCATGTATTTTTTTGAGAGAAGAGTCAAGTTACTACACGCATATATTGTAACTACAAAAAGTTACAATATACACGAGCAGTAGAAAAGGGACATGGAATAAATGGAAAGAAGATGGGGAAGGATACCAGCAAATGTTGCACGCCAATCTCAATCACTTTATCTCCATAAGCATGACAGTTCAATCAGAACATATGCGCAACTGCAAGTCCACAGCTCTAACATGAATTTAAGCAAGCAACAGACGAAAAAAGCTGTTGGGAATGTCAAAAGCTTCATATGACAGGTTTAACTCCAGACCAGGATAAAAAGGGGTTTCTGCTCTATTCTTACCAATCCAAGACTTCTAAGATTTAGTAGTTAGACGCTGTTCGGGGCAGATCAATATGGACAGATGGGCCCCTGCACTCCAAAAGCATCCGTCTCACCCCATTTCCAGTCCACATCCAGATGCCTTTTCCCGATAGCTCATATCAATCAAAGCCAAGCACTCTTCACAGACAAAGTATTGATTGTCAGAGAGTGAATTAAATGGTACCTCCGCACCTCCACAGATGCAGAGCGAGTGCTCTGTATGAGTTGAAGGCAGAGAGCTGTTTGAAACTTCACAGTCCAGCTGCCCGCATACAAGGTAAAAACATTTTTGGACACACCAGAATGGAGTCTACTCACTAAGTGCATAAGCTTTTACACCTCCAACAGTGAATAGACAATTTGAGAGCCATTCGAACATCTTCCTGTCAACCTGCCCACTTGCCCTGTTGAAAAATATGTTTTCCCCCATTCCTAAAAGCACACACAGAGCATGAGTCACACTAGTTGTTGTAGATGGGGCAAGTAAAAGACTGTCAAATCAGAAACAGAAAACAAGATGCTTATTTTTCTTTAAATAATAATTAATGGGATTATTTTATAATTCAGTGAAAATGTTAAAAACAATACTATATGAATATTATTAGAATTAAAAATAACTGTTTTCTATTTTAAAAAATGTTCAAATGTAATTTATTTCTGTAATGGTAAAGCTGAATTTTCAGCTGCCATTACTCCAGTCTTAAATATGATGAAAACAGAGTTCTCTATACATTTTGCAGAAATTATGATATACCATTCAAAGGTTTGGGTTAAATATGATTAAGTAAATAAGTAAATAAATACATTTTAATGCTTACTTGCTTTTATTCAGCAAGGACACAATAAGTTAACCAAAAGTGATAGTAAAGACTAATAAATGCTGTTCTTTTGAAATCTAATTTCATCAAAGAATTCTAAAAAAAAAAAGTATCATGGTTTCCACTAAAAAATATAAAGCACCAAAATAATTTTCAACATTGATAGCAATAGGAACCATTATTATTATTTGAGCACCAAAAAATAATTTATAATAATTGAGCACCAAATCAATATTCTACAGGATCATGTGACATTATTAAAATGATATCTATAGGATCATGTGACACTGCAGACTGGAGTGATTATGCTGAAAATTCAGCATTGTACTATTATTTGGCAATATTGCTGTTTTTCCATTATTTTTTATCAATTAAATGCAGCCTTAATGAGCATAAGAGATTTTATTCAAAACATTATAAAATATTCATTATTCCAAACTTTTTTTCTCTTTGCAATGTACATATACTGTATTCTGATTTGTGTTTTTCCTCTAATAATATATTGCATAGTGCATGTTACATTCACATCTAAAAATGTGACAACTTAAGTGTGCATCATTCTAAAGAAAATGACAACTGTATCAAATTCTTTTCTATAGTCTTTCCCTGTGGTCCCCGTGGATTCGACGACTCTGCACTGATCTTTCGACTATTATGACACTTTTAAGACCTCAGTCTTTTTAATGGTAGCGTCTAGCACATTAAGTTGACCAATCAGCTTTAAGTAATCTCAGCTCTTCCTGGAGACGCCAGCTGAAGCCTGTGAGGGGGCCGTCTCATTGTGACGCCTCGGGAAGCATATCCAAAAAAAAGAAAAAAAAGACAAGTGTGACTTCTGTCATCCTCCGTTTCAGAGAGATGTCCTCTTTATCTCTCTGTTTCCTTCTATAAGCTACTAACATTTAGGTTTGGGACTCTGCAAACTTATAATACCTCCGCTGCACATCTGTTTCTCACATGGGAGCTTCAGCGCCTGTCTCTCACCCGGAGACTTTGTCGGTAATCCCCACGCGTAAAGTTCAGAGCGAGCTGACAGCACTAAAAAATAGATAAATAAGGATTTTCATTTTTTACCCTGTAATGGAAAATTGCACATAACATTTCTCACTCAGCATTTATCCTTAATACCGACTGCAAATCCATATCCCCTAATTTCACAAAATCACTTCATTGCAGAGAAAGGAGCATTTTTTGCAGGTAGGAAACAGTTTGTCAAAGCTTTTCTTATACTCTTTTCTTTCTCCTTTTTCCACTCATGACAGAGCAATCGATATAAAACATTTTATATGCACTTTAAATGAGAGCTTCTATCAAATTGCTTTTTTTTCTTTCTAGAAAATCACTGTCATATTTCACTCAGCTCTGGCTGATTTTAAAGAAACCCATAGAGGCGACAAAAGGTGGAAAGTACAGCAAAAATGAGCCAACGGAGTATCAGCAAACCTCATCACAAGTGAACTCAGAAACTTCTATCAGTCAGTGGAGAAAGTGAGTAATGTCTTGCATTAAGTTTGTTGTTTATACTTGGCCGGAAGCAGTGAAATAACCCTATTAAATCAAGTAGTCGCCCTGCCATTAATCTCAATGCAGCTGACTAGTTCCTCAAAGCTAATGGGGTTTAAAATTTGCATCAGGCAAGTTTACCCACAAAGCTTTGCCTAAGAGGATTTTAGTCCATACAGAAGGCTTATTGTCACACTTGTTCATGGACGTGGATTAAATATGCTAGGACTAGCACACTGTGCTAACTCCAAACTGCCTTTCGTTTCTGACGGCTGCTTCTGGCTAGCAAGTAGAAAATGACCTTCACTAATGTGCTGGTAGTTTTGGGGCGGTTAAAGATCAGCGGACGGTCGCAACGAACCCCTTAAGCTGAGAAAACCCTATTATTATCACTAAAGATTTTCTTAACCTAAGGAGTTTGTTGCAACTGGCTGCAGGCTAATCGAGTTGCTGAGTTTTCTATTGCCATTCTGCCCTTGAGAAAAGCATTTAACCCCAAGCTGTTCCGATGGAAACTATTCCTTCTGCAAGTGTACTATAGATTGCTTTAGATAAAAAAAAAGAAAGAAAAAAAAGCTGCAATTCTAATCAAAACAACAAGGACTACTCATCCTCTGTAGAAAACAAAGATTATTGGAGCTAATTCACAAGAACATACTATTAAAATACATAAAAATACATAAAATAAATGTCATGTTTAATTCAGTATGTTACTTGCCATTGCCTTGTAATTATTTATGAAATTTACTTGCAATTTCTGAGTGAAAATTGTTTCAAAGTTATTTATTTTAAATATAAGTAACAAAACCTGCAATAATAATAATAATCAAATAATGTAAATCAGCATTGTGATTTCAAATTATTAATTTAAATACAATAATTTCATAATTCACTGGCATGAATGTAGTAAAAGTAGTGTAGTCTGTAATAACATCTTTCATGTATATTAAACTAATATTAAATGAATTAATGAACTGCGCTTATGATACGATGACAGAACAACATGCATTAAATCAGATGTTCAGTGCTAGGAGGTCTGATGTTTAGCACAGTAGGCACCCTTAAATATTCTCACACTCTCTCTGTGCCTCTGTCGGATTTCTTTCTTTTCATCTTTGCAGTGTCTCATCATGGTGAATACCAGCTCAGTGTTGTCAACTTAGGTTTTTCATTTGAATAAGCCTCTTTCTGCAGGAACCTGTCTGCTCTGTTTCACTGAGGCTAAATCAGCTTTAGCAGCTAAATATAAAAATTTCCTGAGCAATAATTCTTTAATATTTATCAGCGAAAAAAAGGTGCTTGAAATTCAACTTCAGCCCTGCTAGCAGTTTAGAGAGAGAACGACAAGCCGCACATAAGCTTCGATGCCTCAGTTGATCCTAAAAACTCAAACTGGAGTTGGATGTGTGTGCATGACTTGTGCTGGAACACTTTACTAATAACATTTAAACGAAAAATGCAGGCTCTCCTGAAGACATGACGTGTAAAAAGATGAATAAGTATAGCGAAAAAGGATTCAAGGAGGAAAAACAGATAACATTATCAACAAGTAGCTGAGAGCAACATGTTCAACGTTGAGATAAAAACACTGAACATTAAGGCTGAATTAGCTACACACTGATAGCTCTTTTCCACTGAAATGGTGCTTGTAATTGGCGGAGGGATCTGCTAAACTTTCTCAGGACCTGAAAGGTATGTTAACTAAAAAGTAAAACTAATAATAAAAAAATGTGTTAATTGAAATAAAGTTGAAATGAAATCAAATCTCTTGGCAACCAAATTAAATAAATTAAACTGCACAAAAACTAAAATTAAAAATAAATTAAACCCAAATATTAAATAGTAATAAATAAATAAACAATAATCATATAGAAATTATTAAAACTTAAACTAAAATTAAAATGAGAACTGAAAATATAAAAATAAAATCAAATTCAAAATATTTTTATTGTGATGTTTTTATCAGCTGTTTGGACTCTTATTCTGACGGCACCCATTCACTGCAGTAGGATCCATTGGTGAGCAAGTGATGTAATGCTACATTTCTTTGTATCTGTTCCAATGGGGGGGAGGGGGGATGTAGAAACTCCTCTGCATTTTCGGTGGCATGAGGGCAAGTCAGTTTCAGCAAATTTTACTTTTGGTAAACTTTAAGAGCAAAGTTTTTTTGATAGATAGATAGATAGATAGATAGATAGATAGATAGATAGATAGATAGATAGATAGATAGATAGATAGATAGATATGTCAAAAGCACACAAAAATCCTAAAACTAAAATTAAAAACTGACAATATAAAAATAAATATTTGAATATTAATAAATACTATAATAGCATAGGATTGATGAGTCAGTAAAACAGTAATCAAAGTAATTTAAAAAGCTCTGTTAACATCAAATAATAAACAATGAGCTAAATGATCCTTAAACCATCTCAGAAAGCTCCACTGTCACCTCCCATAATACCTTCTTCCTCTGAACCAGTCAACATTTCCAAAGGCATCACGCTAAGCCAGGAGCAGCAGTGATGGAAGAGAGACATTAAAGGCTTCTAAGGATAAGCAGAGGTAAATTCTGCCCTCCTCCCCCTGCCCTTCCCAGCATGCCTGTGGTTGGTGGCTGGGTCTGTTATGTCCCTTCTTTCCGAGACGGTGTCTGGCTGCACGGTTTGATTGCAGCCCACACTGCTGCTTCAGTGGAGGGTATGGTGTCCGCACACACAGGTGCAGGCCGGCCCACTAATCCACCGCTCAGTGGTCAGTCTCAGACATGATAAGGGTCAAACTGAGACTTGGCCCAGCCGTGCAGTTCTATGCCGGGGAGATCCGGGGAAGTGTGCTGGCTTCACGCCCTTTTGCCACGTTCACAAAGAGGCAGCCCATGTGAGACTGGACACAGACTGTAGGTTTTATGTGGGCTGTGCATGTGCGTGAACATTCGAAAAATACAAACTGATACAGAAATGAATGAAAGAGCCTTGGTAATATGACTGGGAGTCCTTATTATACTATGACAAATGTTGTATCGTAAAAAGCCCTTGGAAAAATATAAATTTTTTAGAACATTTGAATTCTTGGTTTACACTGCGCATATATATAGTGCTTATTTGTCAGGGTCTGCAGTTAATCTGCATCATAAACTAAACTGTTCTGTTTCTATGGCAGCAATGAAGTTCCAAGAAGTAATTTCCTCACAGATTTTAAATCCCTTCAGCGGATCTGGCTATACTTTTCCTAGAAGTTCAAATCATGAGGGCTGTAAACAAGTCAGTGAGGAACTGGTGAGATGCCCTGTTGTGTACAAATGGAGGTCTTTGAGGCCAAAGTATCCATTTATTATTCAATTCTGGTTCCTTTTTACGCACTACTGAGTGATTTTCAGGTGTGTCACAACAGATTTACAATCAAATTCAGATATGATTTTTTTTTTCTTTACACAATGGTACGGCCAAGTTACATTTGTATGGCAGAATGTATATTTACATATTTTTTTACACAATCGCAGTCACAAAAACCTGTGGATGAAAAATTTAATGTGATCAAAAATAATCATAAAAAAACATATGCTGACAATACAGTGTGCATTGTTAACATAACTTTTTTTTCCCCATATAAATACAAAGAAGCCAATTTGAGGAAAGCTAATATCTTATTTTGATATTGTTCTGACATTTAATCTATGGCAATATACCAGCAATAAAACTGTAAGCAACACAATGGGATTGATCTGTTTTATTTCTAGTCTTGTCAGCTTTTGCTATATTTTGCTCTGCCAAATGTGCCCATAAAGACAGAAAACCCTTTAAAAAACCTAGATGGAGACTCCAAGAGGAAAACAGCTTCAGAAATGGACTTAATAGAGCAGTTCAGATTTGTACTCCTATAAAATCCGGAAGAAAGTTAGTAATTTCAGGCTATGAGTTTTCTTAAGTAGTGGTTTATCAGTAAAATCAGGCGTATTTTATTACTTTGTGATGTGAGACAATTGTGAGAAATTATACACAGTGAACACTTCAAGCATGAATTCTCTAGTTTAAGCATTTTTTAAAAAGTAAGTTGCTAAAATCTACACTATCATTGATAAGTTTGGGGTTGGAAATATTTTTTTATGTTTTTGAAAGAAGACTTTTATGCTGCATTTATTTGATCAAAAATACAGAAAAAAATGGTAATATTGTGAATTATTAGCATTTAAAGTCCCGTCTGTGTTTATATATACAAACCAGATTCCAAAAAAGTTGGGACACTGTACAAATTGTGAATAAAAACAGAATGCAATGATGTGAACGTTTCAAATTTCAATATTTTATTCAGAATACAACATAGATGACATATCACGTTTAAACTGAGAAAATGTATAATTTTAAGGGAAAAATAAGTTGATTTTAAATTTCATGGCATCAACACATCTCAAAAAAGTTGGGACAAGGCCATGTTTACCACTGTGTGGCATCCCCTCTTCTTTTTATAACAGTCTACAAACGTCTGGGGACTGAGGAGACAAGCTGCAAGTTTAGGAATAGGAATGTTGTCCCATTCTTGTCTAATACAGTTGCTCAACTGTCTTAGGTCTTCTTTGTTGCACCTTCCTCTTTATGATGCGCCAAATGTATTCTATGGGTGAAAGATCTGGACTGCAGGCTGGCCCTTTCAGTACCCGGATCCTTCTACGCATCCATGATGTTGTAATTGATGCAGTATGTGGTTTGGCATTGTCATGTTGGAAAATGCAAGGTCTTCCCTGAAATAGACGACGTCTGGATGGGAGCATATGGTGTTCTAGAACTTGGATATACCTTTCAACATTGATGGTGCCTTTCCAGATGTGTAAACTGCCCATGCCACACGCACTCATGCAAAACCCATACCATCAGAGATGCAGGCTTCTGAACTGAGCGCTGATAACAACTTGGGGTGTCCTTGTCCTCTTTAGTCCGGATGACATGGAGTCCCAGTTTTCCAAAAAGAACTTCAAATTTTGATTTGTTTGACCACAGAACAGTTTTCCACTTTGCAACAGTCTATTTTAAATGAGCCTTGGCCCAGAGAGAACGCCTGCGCTTCTGGATCATGTTTTGATATGGCTTCTTTTTTGACCTATAGGGTTTTAGCTGGCAACGGCGAATGGCACGGGGGATTGTGTTCACCGACAATGTTTTCTGGAAGTATTCCTGAAGCCCATGTTGTGATTTCCATTACAGTGGCATTCCTGTATGTGATGCAGTGCCACCTAAGGGCCCGAAGATCACGGGCATCAAGTATGGTTTTCCGGCCTTGACCCTTAACCACAGAGATTGTTCCAGATTCTCTGAAACTCTTTGGCTGATATTTGCACTGTAGATGATGAACTCAACTCTTGAAATTTTCCTTGAGAAACTCCTTTCTGATATTGCTCCACTATTTTTCGCGCAGCATTGGGGGAATTGGTGATCCTCTGCCCATCTTGACTTTTGAGAGACACTGCCAATCTGAGAGGCTTTTTTTATACCCAATCATGTTGCCAATTGTCCTAATAAGTTGCAAATTGGTCCTCCGGCTGTTTCTTATATGTACATTTAACTTTTCCTGCCTCTTTTTGCTACCTGTCCCAACTTTTTTGGAAGGTGTAGCTCTCATGAAATCCAAAATGAGCAAATATTTGGAATGACATTTCAAAATGTCTCACTTTCAAAATTTTATATGTTATCTATATTCTATTGTGAATAAAATATAAGTGTATGAGATTTGTAAATTATTCCATTCCTTTTTTACTCAAAATTTGTACAGTGTCCAACTTTTTGGAATTGGTTGTTATATATATATAATTTAAAATATAATATATATATATATATATATATATATATAATATATAATATAATATATAATTTTTGAAATTAAAGCAGTCATTACTCCTGTCTTCAGTGGTTACGTAGAAATCATTCCAATTTGATGCTAAGGAACATTTTCTGATTATTATCAAGCTAAAAAAGTTCTGCTAATATTTTTGTGGACACCCGGAATTTGTCTTGATAAAAGAAATGGAAAAGGACCATAATTTATTGAAACATATTTTATGAACTATGTAAAATCTTTGTCACCTTTTGATTGACTTAATTCTTAAAAAAAACGCGTTTATATACGATAAAGTCAGTAGATTTTAATGTTTTTTAAAGTGTTTCTTCTGCTCATCAAGATGCATTTATTTAACCAGAAATACAGAAAAAAACTGTAATATTGTGAAATACTATTACAATTTTAATATACTGTAAAATATAATTTATTAATGTGATGCAAAGCTGCATTTTCATCATCGATTACTCCAGTCTTCAGTGTCGCATGATCCTTCAGAAATCAGTATAATATGCTGCTTTGTTACAGTTTTACTGCTTCTTTTTTTTTTGGAAGCTGTGATACTTTTTTCTTTGATTAATAAATAGTTAAAAAGAACAGGAACAATAAAAAAATGTAAACATTTAAAACATATTTCTATTCAGTCACCCACCAGCACAAGTAAAGTGACTGTTTCCTAAATAAAATGAAAAAAAAAAATCACCTGTCAAACAAATCACATTGTATTTAGACATTTGCTGATGTGAGATAAGAGGTGATGTACTTCAGGGATCCAGACACCACTGGGGTCTGAAACATTCCTGGTTAAACCTGCTAACAGACTGGCATTTAAATGCTTCTACTATATGATAATGCATAACGGTCACAACATTAAAATCAGTAATAGTCTGTTGTCATGCTGTTGAGGGTTCATTTTAAGCAATTGGTTACTCAATGAGTTGGGGCCGCTCTCAAATTGCTCTCAATTTTACCAGCTCAGAGCAGAAGGATCAGCTGTAGTTAGCTCACGCCGCTGATATGCATATTGAAGGATCTCTTTCACCCAAATGAGTCTGTAAACAAGATGTGAGGGCAGCACTGGCAACAACTCGCAGGAATAAGTGTCAAGGAGCAGTTATTGTGTTATTTAGAGCACCATAAAGCACAAGGCTATTGATTTGAGAGGCAAAGCGGCTCCCCGGTTAGTTCTGTCATTGCTGAATCATTAAACTGATATATTATGCACTATGCTCTTCCCTCTGCCACCCTGTCTGTTTCCAACCACATCAGTCCAGCACATTTCCAATAATCCTTTGCACTTTTGCTTTTGTGAAGGATCTCACTGTTAACCGCCCACGTTTGTCACATATAACTTTTTCTAAACATCTAAGGCCGTGTGTACACCTGGTTTAACATCCAGTTTAGGTGATCAGATCATAAGTTCAAAATTAATTTCTGCTTACACCTCACATAAACATTTTTAATCAAATGCATCTCCTGTGAACCTTTGATGAGCAGTTTCATAAACATAGAGACTATTTTAAAGCCATTTCTTCAGGAATAGTCTGACAAACAAAAAGAAACTAGTTACTTTTGGGATTTAAATCTATCTTTTTATGTAACTGACTTATGAAGTTACAACTGACTTACGAAGTTACTTATGAAGTTATGATGATCAAAAAAAAAAGAAGAAAAAAAAAGGAGTTTAAATGCAACTGGCCACTGATTCTTTTGAGGGAATGTGAGGAATGGATAACTAACTAAACAACTAACTGACCAAAAATAATGAATGATCATAATACAAATTAAATAAATAAAATAAATAACAACTAATAATATGGAAGAATTAATTAATAAGTAATATTAAATTAATAATTTAAACCATTAGAAAAATAAATATCCAAAACCACAGCGATAACTAAATAAATAAATAATTTAAATAAACCACTACAACATTAAAATATATATATACAGTGGGGAAAACAAATATTTTCGTCAGCACCAATTGTGCAAGTTCTCCCACTTAAAAAGATGAGAGAAGGCCTGTAATTTTCATCATAGGTATCCCTCAACTATGAGAGACAAAATGAGAAAAAAAAAATCCAGAAAATCACATTGTAGGATTTTAAAGAATTTATTTGCAAATTATGGTGGAAAATAAGTATTTGTCAATAACAAAATTTAATCTCAATAATTTGTTATATACCCTTTGTTAGCAATGACAGAGGTCAAACGTTTTATGTAAGTCTTCACAAGGTTTTCACACATTGTTGCTGGTATTTTGGCCCATTCCTACATGCAGATCTCCTCTAGAGCAGTAAATGTTTTGGGGCTATCGCTGGGCAACACAGATTTTCAACTCCCACCAAAGATTTTCTATGGGGTTGAGATATGGAGACTGGCTAGGCCACTCCAGGACCTTGAAATGCTTCTTACGAAGCCACTCCTTCGGTGCCCGGGTGGTGTGTGTTTGGGAGCATTGTCATGCTGAAAGACCCAGCCACGTTTCATCTTCAATGCCCTTGATGATGGAAGAGGTTTTCACTCACAATCTCACGATACATGGCCCCATTCATTCTTCGTTTACAGGGATCAGTAGTCCTGGTCCCTTTGCAGAAAAACAGCCCCAAGGCATGATGTTTCCACCCCCATGCTTCACAGTAGGTATGGTGTTATTTGGATGCAACTCAGCATTCTTCCTCCTCCAAACACGACAAGTTGAGTTTTTACCAAAAAAGTTCTATTTTGGTTTCATCTGCCCATATGACATTCTCCCAATCCTCTTATGGATCATCCAAATGCTCTCTAGCAAAACTTCAGACGGGCCTGGACATGTAATGGCTTAAGCAGGGGGACACGTCTGGCACAGCAGGATTTGAGTCCCTGGCGGCGCAGTGTAAGTGTTCTTACTGATGGTAGCCTTTGTTACTTTAGTCCCAGCTCTCTGCAGGTCATTCACTAGGTCCCCCGTGTGGTTCTGGGATTTTTGCTCACAGTTCTTGTGATAATTTTGACCCCACGTTGTGAGATCTTGCGTGGAGCCCCAGATCGAGGGAGATTATCAGTGGTCTTGTATGTTTCCATTTTCTAATAATTGCTCCCACAGATGATTTCTTCACACCAAGCTGCTTACCTATGCAGATTCAGTCTTCCCAGCCTGGTCCAGGTCTACAATTTTGTTTCTGGTGTTCTTTGACAGCTCTGTGGTCTTGGCCATGGTGGAGTTTGGAGTGTGACTGTTTGAGGTTGTGGGCAGGTGTCTTTTATACTGATAACGAGTTCAACAGATGCCATTAATACAGGTAACGAGTGGAGGACAGAGGGGCCTCTTAAAGAAGAAGTTACAGGTCTGTGAGAGCCAGACATCTTGCTTGTTTGTTATTGACCAAATACTTATTTTTCACCATAATTTGCAAATAAATTCTTTTAAAAATCCTACAATGTGATTTTCGGGATTTTCTTTTCTCATTTTGTCTCTCATAATTGAGGTAAACCTATGATGAAAATTACAGGCCTCTATCATCTTTTTAAGTGGGAGAACTTGACAATTGGTGGCTGACTAAATACTTTTTTTTCCCCCACTGTATATTATATATACTATACCACACCCACACACAACATATACCACACAACCAACACACACACACACACACACACACACACACACGTATATATATATATATATATATAAGGCCACTAATGACTATTTTATTTAGATAATCTATCGACTAATTTATCGATTAATCTAAACAATTAATTTCCCACAAAAAATCAACAATTTTATTTAAGAATATTTTATTAAACTATATTTCATTAAACCAAATAAAATCCAAAAGTAAAAAAGTAAAGTGCAACATAAAGTGCAAGAAGCAAGTGTCCAAATCACTGAAATCAAAGTTCATTATTATAGTGTAAGAATGACAACATATCCATGTGTTCTAGTCTACTACTAATAAAATTATAATCAAAAAACACTTTTTAAAGGAGTATTTACCAGAATTTATTTAGGAGAAAAATGTGAATGTGCAGTATTTCTGAATTTTTTTTATTTTTTATAAAATCAATTAATTGGAGATGCTTTTGATTATTAAAATGTAATGGAACCATTCAAATGGAATCCAGAAAACAATGGAAAACAGAATTTGGTAAAAATAAAACTGTAAAACTCAATTAATTAGACAGGCTTTTTGATTAATAAAATTTAAAATGATAGAAAAATGAAAATCGAAAAAACTGAATGTGGAAATAAAACGGATTTCATAGTACCCTATAATCATAATACATTTTTTTGTGGTAATAAAAATATGTAAGTGAACAATAGCCAACGGCCTGATGATTATTTTTTTACACTTGCTGTGCGATCTAATACTTCTTATATTAAAGGGGTCAAATGATGCGATTTCAATTTTTCCTTTCTCTTTGGAGAATTACAAGCTCTTGGTGCATAAAGAAAATCTGTAAAGTGGCAAAGACTAAAGTCTCAAATCCAAAAGACATTCTTTAAAAGTTAAGAAGTCAGCCACACCTACCTAAAACGGCTCGTACTAATACGCCCCCACATATCTACATCACTACGTGGGAAGATTTGCATAACGCCGCCCAAATGTTCACGCAAAGAAAGAAGGCGTAACTTTTATTATCGCTGTAGTATTGTTGTTGCGGCCGTGATGCCGCATGTCGTGAGGACTCTGTGTGATTCATGTGAAAAGCGAAACAACTTTGTTTGTCTTCCAAAGAGGACGATATCGCCTTCATCGTGCCTGGAGCTGATCCGTGCTGGTTGCTGAGGAAATACTATAACTTGCGCTGGGATCGCCGGAATTGGCTTTCACCGTGGACGAAGCGGACGAATCCGACGCCTTGCTCACTCAGCCACCGGCCGTTCCCTCACTTTATCCCCAGGCCTCTGCTCATCTAGGCCGCCGACGCTCACTCTAGGCCACCGGGTGTGACGCTGTGTTTCGTGGTGAAAGGGATGAAACTGCTTTGTTTGGCCTTCCAACAATGGACACGACTAGAAATCAGTGGTTAGTTGTATTTACAACACTGTTCCAGAAAAACTTTAACCCAAATATTCAGATGTGTCCAACACATTTTATGGAGGACTGTTTCATGATCCTGTGAGAGTAGACTACAATGCCGGCTGTTCTGACTCAAAGACTGTAGTACGTTGTTTTATATTTAAAGAGTTTTTATATTTTATATATTTAAAGTGAGTTTTTTTTTTTTTCGGCAGTGTAGAGTAGGGCTTGTTGTTTGTCATTTTCTCCGAGCACAAATGCAGACATGGTTTAATGTAGGGATGGACCGATAACCCCCCAAAAACTGTGTCCAGTACTCGCACGATGACCGAGAATTTTCTTTTTGTACTTGCCGATACAGATACCGATACAATATGTTTATTGATTTGTCAATTTTTCAAATATGGGTACAGAAACCAAACGAGTATGGATAATGTTAGTTGGGTTAACTTTCTTTATCAAATATATATAACCAAAATATATTCAGACACCTTCAACATTTCACACAATTATCTCAGTTTATTCGCTATAGTTTAGACAATGGTAATAAAATATAACAAGAACTAAACGGAGTCAGAACAAATTCAGCTTGATAACGTTAGATAATAGCATACCATATATCTGGTCTCTGAATAATTTTTGGTTTCACTGTATATCCTTCTGTTATTTTCACACTTAAGTTTTTGTTACTTTCACTGTTAATTTTTTTGCTTTGTGGTACATCATCTTTAATTTAATAGATTAGAGCTGCTCCATTGCAGCGGCTAAGTACTGTAATCACACGCTTTGCTGTAAAAATGCAGGGAACCACTCGTTATAAATCTACTAACTGTGATATTTTCTGAAATAGAAGTCGCGTTTTTTCATCTTAAATGTGCTGCGATTTATATTCCAAAGACACTCTTATAATGCAAAAACACTCAAGCAAGCAAATCAGGTATTTGCACTGATGCAGAATAGCACAGCCTAGCGCATTTCACACAAGCTGCTAGATTCACTTTCGCCAGAAAATCATGTATGCCTAAGGTTAAAAATAAATTACATTTATAGTGAATGCCCTATAAATGGTCTTATTTTTACGATTTTGTTTTAATCCAAATGATGCGTGTGCTAAGTGTGTGAAAATCAACGATCACACAACAGAATTGCACTCTCTCTCCTCTCTCTCTCTCTCTCCCTAAATAAGTCAACTTGGCATTGTTTTACTTACTTGTTTTTGATGTATCCGACCAAACTACGAACTTTCAAGTGATGTCTGTGAGAAAGGTATATTCACTCAGGGCACACACAGGGCATCATTACAGTATGGTAGGGGCGTAACATTTTTCCGTCACACGCTTGAGGTATTCGGCCAATCACAACGCACTGGATAGCTGGCCAATCCCAGCACTCCTCGCTTTTTTTTAACGATGAGCTTGTTTCAGAAAGGCGGGGCATAGAGGAGAAACAATAATGCACAGTATGTGGAAAATAATGTGTTTTTTTAACCTTAAACCGCATAAACACATTTCATTACACCAAATACACAAAATAATGTTCTTTTTAGACCATAAGAGACCCCTTAACCAGCCCTATTTCACTCAAATGTCCACTTAATCTTTAATATTTGGTCATTTCTTTAGGACAGAAATGCTACAGCCACTGTAATTAAAAGAATATGTGGACATCAAAACGTGTAAACTCAGAGTGAGGGTTTGAGCTTTTATTTTGAAACCGCGATGTATTCTCCTGTGTTTGCGTAGATCTATAAATGATTTACCTTACAAATCTGATGAAATGGCGTATGTTGCGTTCCAAGATGAATGTTATAATAAACCCAAACTCACAACAACATGCAGAGATGGAGTTTGAGACGCTCCACACATGCAAATGAAAACAGTTCCTGTGGAACTACTGTGAACGGAGCCGCTGTGTGACGCATGAACTTAACCTACACGCATGTAAATAATTAAAGCGCATATACCGTAATAGAACTGCATCACATATAATTATTCAATTAAATCAAAGCGTTTGTGAATTCACAATTATGCTTAATTATTTTTAAATGGGTTTAATACATCATGCAGCCTTGGAGAACAGACTAAAAATGTGTTTTATACATTCTCGTCCATGAAATGCGCCACTTCCGGTATTTTGCCGGTTAGTCGACGCCCGACAGACCTAACATAGATACTATATAGTATATATGATATATTATATATATATAATATAATATATAGAATATATATAATTATATATATATATATATATAAAAAATAGTATTTATATATATTATATGTAACATAAAATATTGTACAATAAAAAATTCAGTACATAAAGAAAATAACAGTAAAAACATTAATGATGTATCCAGTTTTTTAAGACATTTATCAAAGTGAGATAAATTGATAAAACAAACAAATCAAAAAGAGGGAAATTACAATAAATAATAATAAAAAAAAATATTTCAATAAATAATTCTCAGGAACTCAGTGGATGATTGACAGGTGTGTAGGAGGTCCTTGTATCATTTACACTACACTTCAAATAATGGTTTGAGTGATTGAATCTCTAAATGTTACACCTGTATTTAGCAGTGTCTGCTTACCTGAACATCCACCTGAAATGGATGTTACTATCAGGTTTAAGCAGGGTCTAAGGTACTGTTTGTCACCCAGGGATCATTTCACCTAATTTTCCATAAAAATGTGCATTGCGAACAGCTTGGGGTTATAAGGAGATAGAAAGGAAAGAAATAAATAATCACAAACTGTGCAGGGTATGAAATAAAAACAAGTCTCACCAGAACCGAATGGCCCATGTTTACATAGATTCAGAGTTGTTAATTCTCTATAAATCTATGCAGCTTTTGGAGCCAGTCCTTAGCACACAAGCTGGCAAGCTCTCCTGAGCTTATAGTCTGTTATGGCACTGAACCAAACAGCGCAGCTTATGGTGAAACCCCCCCACCACCCACCCCCCTTTCCCCACTCTTTTCTCTAAAAACCATAGGGTCTGCAAACATGATTTGGTACACATTGCTACACGGGTCTCTTAAAGCAGTTATCCAGTCAACCTGAGAAATAAAAGACGTGCTTAATCGGGAATGGGGGTGAGCAACAAAAAATATGAGGCAGAGGGATGAATGAACTAAACAGCTCTGCTAATAATGTAATTAAAGGAAAAAAATATGTCTTTCAAAAAAGTCTTTCCAAATCTGTATGCATCTCTTTCTTCTGTGGAACACCAAAGAAGACATTTAGAATTGTAGTAATATTTCAGTTTCTTTGTCCATATAGTGAAAGTCTGTAGAGTCAAATGTTGTTTGTGCCCCAGTATTATTTAAAATATATATTTTTTCTTTTTGCATTACTGCAAGAAGATAAGGCCTGTACACCAAAAAATGAAATAAAAAAAGATAAGAGTCTACACCCACCACGCATGACAATGTTCTGTTTATTAGTTGGGAACTGCAGTTCATTTCGGCGCTTCCAATGTAAGGCTCTTGAAAGTTGAGAGATCTTGATTGTCAATGTGTATATGGTTATCAACTTAAAAACATGTTCTGATAGTGATTCCACTGATTCTGAAAGTGTTGTTATCATTATAGTAATAATGTATTTTGGTGTGGACTTCCTATTCTTATAGAATTAGAATGATTATTAAAACTTTATGATATTTTATTTTGGTTTTACTTTTATCAAAACTAAAAACTAAAATAAATAATAATTAAAAAATATAGAACTTATTTAACGATAACGACTATATATCTATAATAGTATCTCATTGATACTAAAATAACAAATGTATGAAAGGCCTTTATACAGGTATGGAACAGCATGAGATTTTTGGGTGAAATATCTTTATAAAAAAAGGGACCCAAGTTATGCAGAAATGAGAACAACCACCTAGCAACCACTCAGAACATCATAGCAACCACATAACATGGCAGCACCTTCAGCACAGAAGGTCACCCATTACAGTTTCTTCTGAAATTAAGTGAAAATCTAGCATTTCATTTAGAAAAGACATAATAACCACATAAATGAGACAGTTGTAGGTCAAAACAGAAGCGATGGAATATTGAAATCTCTACATCAATTAGTACTTAAGAGTTCTCCATTTGTGAACAGTGCATATAGCAGAGCGTGTTTGAGTTGAGTGATTTTTTTAGTGACGAAATCTCTCAACTGTTCTTATTTGCTCAAGCGCTTGGTAAAAGATGAGATCTTAGCACCGAAGTTCAAACAACTTATGCTCCCTGTTTCACTCTATTTCACAAATGCGAGTTAAGAGCTACTTAATTAAAGATGCTATCAGCTTTCAGTTTCACACACGGCGCTTAAAAGGAGGTGTGTGCGTGTTGCCAGAGGAAAAGCGGGAGAGCGGAGAGGGTACGGATCGATATGAGAGGGAGTCCAGGCTGTCACTCAGCCTCGTCTCCCCGAGGGAGGCCGCAAGAGATCGAACACATAGATAAACATCTCATGGAAATGGAGTCAGTCCTCACCCAGTTTCCAAAACTCTTCCTCCTCACAGATAGATGAATGAGAAAAACCAATGAACTAATGAATGAGTCAATGAACGAATAAAAGTAGATTGTGAGGATAAATGAATAACAGAAGAGTGTAATTGTCAGTTGGCCTTTCAGAGATGAATGAGGAGGTAATCCATCTAACTGATAAAATCCCACTCCCCTCAGAGAGGCTGCCCATGGGTGAAATATTAGTCTGAAGAGCTTTCACCGCATTGGCGTTTCGTGGTGAAAAATAGCATCCTGATACGCCCGTTCGGGTTACACAAATGTCAAGAACCAATTAGGTAAGCAAGATTGTTTTGACACCTTTTTTTTTTCAGATGATTTTGTCTGAAAGTTTAAAACAAAGGGCAATTGGTGACCTGCTTTAGTCGAAATTCAATCCAATCAATCAATAAAAGTGAAGCAAATATTTAAAAAAAAAAAATCTATATTGTATTAAATTATGTATTTACATGTTTTATATATCTACACTACCGATCAAAAGTTTGTAATAATTGGTTATTTTTTATGTTTTTGAAATGTGTCTCTTTATGCTCACCAAGGCTGCACTTATTTGACCAAAAATACAGTTAAAAAACATAAGGATTACATTTTAAAATAACTATTGTATACTTTAATGTATTTTTAAATGTAATTTATTCCTGTGATACAAGCTGATTTTTCAGCATCATTACTTCAGTCATCAGTCTCACATTATCCTTCAGAAAAATGGATAAAATTAATGTAGATGTGTGAGAATAAGAGACTTCATAAAACATTTTTTTATTAATTCATAAGTTTCCAAAATTGACAAAGTACTTATATTTAATGAAATACACATTAATTAGACAAAAGTGAAAAAGATTTTATATATATATATATATATATATATAGATACAGTTACAAAAGCCTTATGTTCAAATAAAGAACTTTCTCTTCAAAAAACCTGGCAACAATTGTTAATAAAAAAATGATTTTACTAAACTCTAATATATAAGATAGTAATAAAAACTATATAATTTTCACACACATATTTGATACAGTTGCTGTACAAATTAAGTATAATTACTGTGATTTGTGTGTCCCTACAGTATTTTTTTTCTCACTTTCTTTTCGATGTGTTATTGTATTAAAGGCTGGGCACACCAGATGTAGCTCACCTGTGGTCTTGCTCTCATTTTCTGGCTGAGACTGCAATAATGATGATAAGCAAAGTAAGAAGCAGCACTCCAGCGATTAGCAGATAACATTTCCTCCTCCTCAGCTGGCTCTGGAAGACAGAATAAAGAAGAAAGAAAAAGGACGATACTACTTATGATTAGGTATAATGAAGTTTACCAAAATGAAAAGTGATGCCCCCCCCCCGTAAGACACAAATAAAGAGATGTTTGGGAGAATGTTCATGCTGCTCATTTCCGATGTGAATGGTGACCAGGGGCTTTCATACTCGATAAATAAATAAATAAATCTATAAGGTATTCCATACAACAACATGCCCTAGATTTTCTAAAGCCATGCATAGATTGCCTGAAAATATTATTTTTCATTGTAGCTCTCAAATCTTATTTCTATATTTGAATATGCATATATTCAAATTTGGTGTGTTGTGATCTGCAGGGGAGACAATTATCATAATCTATCATATGACTTCAGAAGATTTTTGGAGCTTGACAACCCCTGGTCACCATTCACTTTCATTGGAGCAGCATCAATGTTCTGTTATGTTGTGTTCCACTGAAGAAAGAAATACATACAGTTTTAAAACAACATGTGGGTGACTGATTTATGCAAAAATAACAAAAACAGTGAGCTACTATCAAGATACCAAAAATACTAGTTAAGTTAGGTTAGTAGTGTCTGATGAGTAGGGGGCGATAGTGACTGAAAATGCATTCAGACAGCATCCAGCAGCATAATCTTAATAAACTAATAACAAAAGCGAGACTCGTGAGTCAAATAGATTTGTACACACAAAAAAAAATCTATAGAATAAATTATTTCTCGGTTGCCCGCCACTGTTAAAAATCAATAAATCAACAGTCATTATCCAGTACGAACGGCCCTTCTAGGTACAAAAGGACTCGCATGGAATAAAAGAACAAAATTACACCATAATTTTCCAAACAGGTTCCCGCCACCGATGCAATACCACAATACGAAATGAAGGTGCTGCCATCAATTGACCTCTATAGGCTCTCTCCTCAATACAGAGACATGCTTTGAAAATGATTTCTCACAGACAGAATTGAATTGTGGCCTAGAGTCAAGAGCTGTTGGCCAAGCATGAGAGAGCCGCATTCTCAGACGCTCTCGAGTTCTGGCTGAACAGCGTCCGCAAAACCCATCTGGCTCTCTGACGCTCTTCGCCTCTGATAAGGCTCTGCGGTGGGAGGAAGCCCTGCTCTGTTTTCAAAAGAATTTTGGAAAACTGCCGAAAGTGTCATTTGGACTTTCAACGTCTAAGACCAAAACCCCCCTGCGGATCTTTTGCTTTGTCGTGTTGAGAAATTAAGATCCAGTTTAGAACCAACGCAACAAACAAGTGTGGGAATAATAAACAACAGTGAATGGAATTTGCTTGCTGAGTACGTTTCAATATAAATTTTTACGACTCGGCGGGCAACTCCGTCATTTGGAAGCGTAGATTCTATGTTGTTTTGAAATGCCCTTCCCCATTCACCATCATTTTTTTTTTTTTGACAAAGCCAGAAAGAGCAGCAGACGTAGACCACAGCTAGGCTGGAGTCTTTAAACCCTGACGTGCTTCAAAGCACGAAGAGCAATTCATCTTCTTATCTGAGACTGGAAACAGGCTTTCTATGTGGAAGTGTGCATGTGGGGGGGAGGGAGGGAGAAAAAAAAACTGCTGTCGAGTAATTTTCCGTTTAAATGTTCCACTCCACAACAATTTGCATAAGCAGCCAATGCGTCTGTGATAAGAAGATTGGTAATTTTCAAAGGCTCTGTAGGAATTGGGAATTAAAAGCCTCTCTCTGCTATCTCCTCTCTTGCAGCTGGTCACCACAGATTCCCTTGCTTCTTTCTTACATTTCTCCAAAACCGCGCCTTATAAACTGTCTCTCTCTCCCCCAGTTTGCTCTATCACTCAGCATACAGTCTCTCGGCGCTGATTTTCACTCTGTGTTATCCCGGGCATGCTCTGTCATTCAGAGAAAACAGGAAAATAAATCAGGTAAAAAGGGAACAAAAAAGCTTTAGGTGACAATACAACTGTTGCTCCATTTCGGAGCTTGAATTTTTCCTGATGCTGCGGTGGGGAAGTGAGGTGGAGATGGAGAGTGCAGACGTTCACAGAGTGAGAAAGAGAAAGCGAAAATGACTTAAGGATAAAAAGAAAGCTGATGGAGTGAAGTGCCGGCGAGAGGAGAGAAAAGGAAAAGGGAAATTAATTTTCTCTCTCTCCATGTACCCAATTTAGCCGAGCTGCTGTAGAAGCACTAAAACTAAAGCACCTTGATATTGAAAAAGTTTTTCAAAGGGTAGTCCTATAAATGATTAAAGTACTGTATGAATATGCACTGATGATTTCATTAGAAGCTTTGATTTAGTTCTTAAAGTTTTTGACTTTGATTTGAATTGTAGAGAAATGCAAATTATACCATATTGTATTGTGTACAAACATACACTACTTCTCAAAATGTTGGGGTTGGTAATTTTTAATTTTTTAATGTTTTTGAAAAGTCTCATGCTCACCAAGGCTCACCAAAAACACATTAAAAACAGTAATATTGTGAAATAGTATCACAATTTAAAATAATATAAATAAATATATCTTAAGCTTATTTCATATGTCTGAATTTTCAGCATCATTTCGCCAGTCTTCAGTTTCACATGATCCTTCAGAAATCATTTTAACATGCTGATTTGGTGCTTAAGAAACATTTCTTATTGTTATCGATATTTAAAGCAGTTGTGCTGATATAATGTTTGATGAAACCATGATACTTTTCTTTTCAGTATAATTTTAAGAAAGGAAAAGTAAAAAAACTGAGTTTATTAGCAATGTCTTTACTGTCACTTGTGACAAATTTTTTTGCGTCCTTTGTAAATATGTTTTCAATTTCAATTGAAATAAAAAATCTATTTCAATTAAATAAAATTGAGGTAGTCTCAAACAATTTATATGTTTTACTAAATTAGAAACATCCTGTCACATTTTTGACTTGACATGACACGAGTGCTTTTTGTTTATTAAGCTGACAAAAGAAAGCCGTTCATGTGTGATTAAATTGTAACAGTATTTTTTTGGGTGAACTATCCCTTTAATTGTTATGAGCTTTATCAGAACTACCAACCCATGGCATCTCATGGCATTTCATACATATGTTACGGGGTATAAATTAATACGACTTTTGCTAAATTATAACTATTTTAAGAGTTTCCCAGTTTGTAAGAACTGACCTAACCCTAACCCTGCCCCTAACCTACCCGTCGCGTATTGTACAAAATCGTACGAGTGAGGTTAGCCACCTCGTAAAATACATACGAACTGGTCGTGAGATAGCGTTGGAACTACTTTACTATTCAAGTCACCTAGTGGCTGGATGGGAGAACCACCTCAAAAGGTGATTTAATTCTTGGTCTTTTTTCCTGAATTAGTATGATTCCACATTCGATTTAACATGTGGAAAACTGTAAATTTTTCCACTTGTAATAGACTATTACATGAGGGCATATGCAACATAATATTTCTGCTGGACAAACTTGTCATGTGACCACAAATGGATTTCCAGCCATGAAAAAGGGTGGAACATATCTGCTAACCTCTGCACCGGAAACTCAACTAAATTAACTCCTGTAACAAACCCTGAACAATGCAGCAAATTTCACTTTAACGCATTTGAGTCACATAGGTGGACATCAAATTTTCACAAGAAACAGAATGACATTGGTTTTAAGAGAGAGAGAGAGGGGGAGAGAATCATTTCCCTTGTGTGACATGAGAAATGTCTTTATAATTTCATAATAACGGAGCATGATGATTACCCACATAATATTATTCTGCCTTTATCTCATCTGCTCAGAAAATTGAAGGTCCATAAAATAAATAATGTTTGCGCTGCCACTGCCTGGCTTGTAATCGGCTTACGCGCAATTTACATAAAAATTCAGAATCCAAGTATTCCTGATTATGATGTTTAAAAGACACAGCAAATAAACAGGAACTTGAGGTCCCCACTTTGCAGTTTAGCCTTTGGCAAACACGAGTCCTTCTCTGCCTCAGGCTGATGTTCACAAGTGTGTGAAAGCTCCATGGAAGAAAGCGTTAAAGATGAACAAGAAAGGTTTTAAAGTTGCACGTTGATCCTGCCACCCTACATAAATCTGAGAGGATGGAAATTATTTTATTTCGATGTGTCTAGACTGCCAAATGTTTGAATTACACTTTTTGTAAAGCAGAGATTGAAGCAGCTGCTTTAAAATAATTGTTCAGGGACAGTTAATGAAAAGTTTGTTGTTGATCATTTTAAAAAGTCAGCATTTTGTATCAACTTTCCTTAAGTCATTAAGAATAATTATATAATAAATGGACCAGTAAGTAGTAAAAAATCTTTAAACTTCAAAGTCAACATGAATTTTCACCCTAAGTCTAATTATTTAAAGGAATCTAAAGAATGAAATAATGAAAAATGAAAAATTATTACAGGTGCATCTCAATAAATTAGAATGTCGTGGAAAAGTTCATTTATTTCAGTAATTCAACTCAAATTGTGAAACTTGGGTATTAAATAAATTCAATGCACACAGACGTTGAAGTCTTTGGTTCTTTTAATTGTGATGATTTTGGCTCAGATTTAACAAAACCCACCAATTCACTATCTCAACAAATTTAGATACCATAAGACCAATAAAAAAACATTTTTTTTAGTGAATTGTTGGCCTTCTGGAAAGTATGTTAATTTACTGTACATGTACTCAATACTTGGTAGGGGCTCCTTTTGCTTTAATTACTGCCTCAATTCGGCGTGGCATGGAGGTGATCAGTTTGTGGCACTGCTGAGGTGGTATGGAAGCCCAGGTTTCTTTGACAGTGGCCTTCAGCTCATCTGCATTTTTCGGTCTCTTGTTTCTCATTTTCCTCTTGACAATACCCCATAGATTCTCTATGAGGTTCAGGTCTGGTGAGTTTACTGGCAAGTCAAGCATACCAACACCATGGTCATTTAACCAACATTTGGCAGTGTGGGCAGGTGCCAAATCCTGCTGGAAGATTAAATCAGCATCTTCAAAAAGCTGGTTATCAGAAGGAAGGATGAAGTGCTCCAAAATTTCTTGGTAAAAGGGTGCAGTGACATTGGTTTTAAAAAAACACAATGGACAAACACCAGCAGACGTCATGGCACCCCAAATCATCACTGACTGTGGAAACTTAACACTGGAATTCAAGCAACTTGGGCTATGAGCTTCTCTACCCTTCCTCCAGGCTCTAGGACCTTGGTTTACAAATGAAATAAAAAACTTGCTCTCATCTGAAAAGAGGAATTTGGACCACTGGGCAACAGTCAAGTTCTTCTTCTCCTTAGCACAGGTAAGACGCCTCTGACGTTGTCTGTGGTTCTGGAGTGGCTTAACAAGAGGAATATGACAGCTGTAGCCAAATTCCTTGACACGTCTGTGTGTGGTGGCTCTTGATGCCTTGACCCAGCCTCAGTCCATTCCTTGTGAAGTTCACTCAAATTCTTGAATCGATTTTGCTTGACAATCCTCATAAGGCTGCGGTTCTCTCGGTTGGTTGTGCATCTTTTTTCCCACACTTTTTCCTTCCACTCAACTTAATGTTAACATGCTTGGATACAGCACTCACTGTGAACAGCCAGCTTCTTTGGCAAAAGAATGTTTGTGGCTTACCCTCCTTGTGAAAGGTGTCATTGATTGTCTTCTGGACAACTGTCAGATCAGCAGTCTTCCCCATGATGTGTGTAGCCTAGTAGTGAACCAAAACTGAGAGACCATTTTGAAGGTCCAGGAAAACCTTTGCAGGTGTTTTGAGTTGAATAGCTGATTGGCATGTCACCATTTTCTAATTTGTTGAGATGGTGAATTGGTGGGTTTTGTTAAATGTGAGCCAAAATCATCACAATTAAAGGAATTAAAGACTTAAACTACTTCAGTCTGTGGCATTGAATTTATTTAATACACAAGTTCACAATTTGAGTTGAATTACTGAAAAAAAAAAAAAACTTTTCCACGACATTCTAATTTAATGAGATGCACCTGTATTAGATGATGATATGATTAGATATGATATGATATATATGATAGATGATATATATTATACAACTTCAGGATGGTTAATATCTACATATTCTAATGATATATACATATAATGAAATATGCATTATGTTATAATACATCCATATTATATTTTAATATTTCTGTATATTATATTATTGTCAGGGGATACCAGACAGAGACCCTGCTGTGACCATCACAATTATATAATATATTTTATATTATATAATATTTATCAGCTATCAGTATCAGTTAACATCCTTAAAAGTACCACAGTATCTCTATGATTTAATCACTGTATCGTAGTACTGTACAGTAGGGTAGCATTAGCAGCAGCGACTTTGGCCAGTTGCCACATTCCAACTCATGGAGAATAATGCTCCTGTGCTAAACTCTCCACAACATCCCCTCATTCACATACATATTCATTCCACTTCAGCTCCAATATTACAGACAGGCCTATGTGGCAGTCATCACCACCAGCTAAACTCCATTCATCACCATTACCTAAATTACACTGCATGATTGATTTGCATTGCTGTGCCTGATCACAGCATGACACAGCACTGATCAGCTGCTTTCTGCATTCATTAAATAAACCTGACAAACTTTCAACATGAGGAGAATTACACTTGCAAAGAATGAGTAAACTACAGAACAGGCATTTTTTGATTCTTGCACCAATTTTTAAACAACAAGAGAATAGAAAATGCACCGCTAATTCAAATACTGAATGTAAATCCATTTTACACATTCCGGAGAAAAATGCGAGTGATGCTTCATCATTAAACAATTTTGTCAGGGCATTGCTATGTGATTTTTAAGGTGTTCCAAGGAGCTTTTAAAGCAATAGTTCACCCAAAAAAAAAAATTGCTGAGAGTTTACTCAGGGCATTGAAGAAGTACTGTAGATGAGTTTGTTTCATCATCAAAACTGATTTGGAGAAATTTAGCATTACATCACAAGTGGATCCTCTGCAATGAATGGGTGCCGTCAGAATGAGAGCAGCTGAAACAGCTGATAAAAACATTACAATAATCCACAAAAGCTGCGTGTTTGTACTTAAAAAATTAAGTCAAAATTTGAAATCAAAATTAAGATCTTTTTAACTTCGGTCCTCTGTCAATAATATTGCTTTCTCAAGTGAAAAAGCCATCTCATCTGAATCAGGGGAGAAATATGCACAAATAAAGCACTGTTTACAAGTGAAAACAGTCCAGAACAGTTCTAGACAAATACGTAATGTTGGTGGATTTTGATGTGAAATGACAACACGGGATGGACTTTTTCAGTGGGGGAAGAGTTACTATGAATTATGGACTCATATTTTGTCCAGAAGCGCCAGTTTAGAGTTAAAATGCATTAATGATGGATTTTATTTTTCAAACACTCAGCTTTTCACTTTGCAATACGTTAATAAATGGACTGGAGTTATGTGGATTACTTATTGATTATTGTGATGTTTTTATCAGCTGTTTGAACTCTCATTCTGATGGCACCCATTCACTGCAGAGGATCTTGATTCAGTGGAGGATCTTATTCACTATAAGTCAATTAATTGTTTGCCCATTTTATTGTCTACTAGACAAAAATCAAAAGTCTGAGCACTCAGAAAAGTAACAGCACTCCTCTCCTCAACAAACTGCGTGATTTAAGGTATCATCAAGTCCCCAACCCTAAGTATCCAAAACAGTAGCAGTGATACTAATAAATTTAATTTAATTCGGCCCCCTTAGATCACGCTTTGGCTCTCTTATGTTTTTGTGTGTGGGTGTGTGGGAGGGAGGGTTATGGAGGGTATGTTGAAGCAGTGAATCTGCTCTGGGCACACAAATAAGCCGTCTGGTCTGCATGGATTCAGTGCAATCGGGACAGCATGTGGCTTTCGTAGAAGCAGATAGCAAATAATAATCCAACACCCCGCTCACTATCACACTCTACAGGCCACAAGATCATCCAACTGACATACTGTAAATACAGCCTAACAGAGTCCACATGCGCACACACTCACACAAAGACATTTTCCACACACCAGATATGAGTAATGTGTAAGCAATAATCTGTGAAAAATGCTAATACATTTGTTGCACAACAGTGGTTAAACTATTGGTTTTTACTAGATTACTATGTCCCTTCTAGTACACATATGTTTGCCTGTATTATGGTCTAGGAGGGTTTTTTTTCTTTTTCTTTTTTGTTTATCATGCACGCTATAGCAAGCTATTTACTAATCATATGTTTTCTCACACTTTAAAAAAACACTTTATTTTTATACACACATTATTTTATACTATCAAAAGTGACTGTAAAGACTTTCACACTGTTACAAAAAAATAAAAATATATATATTTCAATTAATCAAAGAATCCTGAAAAACAAAGTATCATGGTTTCCAAAAAAAATATTAGGCAGCAAAACTGTATTTAAAATTGATAATAATTTATGTTTTTTTTAGCACCAAAACAGCATATTAAAATGATTTCTGAAGGATCATGCAACACTGAAGACTGGACTCTGGAGTAATGGCTGCTGAGAATTCAGCTTTGCCATCATAGGAATAAATCCCATTTTAAATTATATTAAAATAGAAATTTGTGATTTTAAATCATAATATTTCACAATAATACTGTTTCACTGTATTTTGATCAAATAAATGCAGACTTGGTGAGAATAAGAGTTTCTATTAAAAAAAAATAAATTCAATAAAAATTAATAATAAATTAATTAATGAAACTTTTAATGATAATGTTTATTTATATGAGTATAGTGACATATAGTATATGCAGTCAGTCATTGATTCATTCGGAGTCATTCAAAATTGCTCATTCTACCAGTAACAAAACAATCGACTGTATTTGCGTCATTGAAGCTTTTGTTCAAATGATTTGTACAAGAATACGAAAAAAAAAAGGATTAATTCAGGAATGAAACACCACTGCTATGTCTACCTCAGAGACACACAAAGGCTCTCCTGTGTCTCAGAAATATTCGCACAAAAAATATTTTGTTTAAATGTACGTTAGTCAATTATAAACTTTGTCCAATTAAGAATGCACTATTTCTACTTACAGGAAAAGGGAATGAATTGTAAAACACTGACCTTTGCTCTGAATTGAATAAACTTATCTAAGGTTCACTTAGTTAAGAGTGCCCAGTAAAGCAATTTTCCACATCAAAAAAAAAAAGGGGAGCTTGTAATGGAGAGAGTGAGAAAATGAGTAATGGTAAATGAAGTCTGGAGTCTGTGTATTATGGTGTGAACTCTCTTCAGTGTCTGTTCATTTGAGTTTAGAGTTTGGAGCAGCAGCATGGTAATGAACAATCATGTTCCATCATGCTCCATTGAACTCTGATGGGGCTGATACAACATCATTCTTGTCACTTACAGACCTTCCATGGGTGGAGAGGAACTGCTTTTGGCTTGATGGATTATAGATTCCATCTATTTCCTGCGTTCGGCTAACTGACATTTTGGTCCATGGAAAGAAAATGACTTGCTATTTTTAATTGACTTGTGTGTGTAATGTTCAACAGTGTGGGTTTATGGGAGATGTTTGAAAAGAAACAGGGTAGCGCCCTAAGCCAGGCGCTTCCCTCCTCCCCTCAGGGTGGGCGGCAGCAGGACTGGCGAAGTGCTAAATTGCTCTGCGTGAGTTTGGTCACGGCTGAGCTCTCCTTGAGTTAATGAAATGACAATTAATCCAAAAGCTGTTGCTACTCACTCATTTACTCCCTTGCACTCTTGTAAGTGGAGGAAGGAAGAGGCGAGAAAACTACGGCCAAGAGAGGAATGCTAAAGCACCCGTTTGGGACATTGCTTTGCCACACACAAACTGTGTGTGAATCCCAGACAGGAACTATGTGAAAGGCCACATTTAAACACCAACTGCTCTAATCAGACAGGAATAAAAAATAAAAAAAGTAAAAGTATAAGTATGGTAAAATATTTTTGATATGATGCATAGACAGCAACGCAACTAACACTTTTAAGGCCCAGAAAGGTAGTAAGGATATCATTAAAATAGGCCATGTGACATCAGTGGTTCATCCATAATGTTATGAAGCTACGAGAATACTTTTTGTGCGCAAAGAAAATAGAAAATAGAAAAGAAAATTAGTCAAACGACGGTCCTGTTCAGCAAGCACATAATGATACATTGTGGTACTCTCATGAACGAGTGTGGAAGACTGACATGGAAGAAAATAAATTGTTGAATAAAGTTGTTATTTTTGTTTTCTTTGCACACAAAAAGTATTCTTGTAGCTTCATAACATTACGGTTGAACCACTGATGTCACATGGACTATTTTAATGATGTCCTTTTTACTTCTACCACTACCTTTCCATCTCTTAGGTGACAAAAATTAAGATAAAAATTGTCAAAAATTGTTCAATAAGCAATAAAATGCGGCAACACAAAAGGCAAAGTGTATTACTGCACATTTAATAACTAATTTATCATATGTATCAGAGTTTGGATCCATCATGTTAAAGCTGAGTATGGCACTAGCAACATAGGTTTGAAATAAATACCAAGTTCTGTCATGAAACTCTAGATGGTGCAAGCCGAGAAGTTCTAACTCAATCTGACCTAATTACATCATCATTCAAATGGGGAAGCTTTCTTTTCACATCAGCAGCCAATGAGCTTGCTGCTCAACATTCAAATACTTGGCTAGTGCTTGCTGTAGCAGTTGCAGCGCGTTTCAGAAATCCTCCACTATCCCCAGCTCCACCTGTATAGATCTGCTACAGGGTAATTTCATGTAAGTTATACACAGGGACTATTTCATATATGCCCTATGTGCAGCAGTATTTCCTACATGCTCACAGCAGCATATCTGTGGATGTATTTGCAGTAGCAAGTCTCTGTACTTGCTCTGCCACAGCAGCAGCAGCATAGCAGATCTATGCTACCAAGACCAAACACATTAACATTGCAATGTCTGTTACCATGCTAAACACTCCAAGAGTTGTCATGACAGAAATATTTTGAATGAAAGTCATTTTTGATTACAAAAAGTCCACTAACTGTGCCAATTATGACATGCATGGCATCAGAGTAAACAAAGTTGTAATACAGCCATTTTGTTTCTACACGCACAATACTTAAACAGAGCTTGAGAACAATCAATGACTTATGGTCTACCCGTCAGGTAATTGGTGAAGGGTGATTACTGAAGTGAGCAGCTAATGAATGACAGCATGTTGAAAATCTCACTGTGTGATGTCAACTGAAACTAATAAACAAACCTGCTACAATAATTGTGTTCATAGACTGTTTCAGAGAGACTCTGTTTACATACCAACTGCTTTTTGTGTACCTTAATGCAGCTATCAAAGCAATAGCTTTCCAAGAAGTCAATAACATACCTGATAATGACTGGCTTTTGCAAGCTCCTGATTGGCTGATTCCACGTGTGATGAGGTGGTCTGAATGTAGTCTTCAATGCTCTCTGTAAAGAGAGAAAACAAGCATTGTTATTGTTGTTGTCATCATCGTGTTTTGATGTACAAAATGTTACAATGCGTTCAGGATGTTCTGTCAGACTATTTCCAGATGATTTTCAGCCCATATTCATGAAACCTTAAACTTCATGAGAGAATGTGTGACTCACTCATACACACTCACAAAAAAAGAAGATTGTCCAAGCACACAGTGTACCAGAGCACCTTTATAAACATGCCCACTCTCTCATTCATGTTCCCTTTCCCAGGGAGAAAGAGATTAGAGAGCAAAGTGCCCTCAACAGAGCAAAATGTTGATGCTGCCAAAAACTGAAGCTGCACTGCATTTTGTGGTCCCCTACACACCATCATCACAAAAGACCATGTTGAAAGAAAGAGTTCGGCCAAAAATGAAATTTCTGTTATTATTTACTCACCCTCATTTTGTTCCAAACCTACTTGCTATTATTTTTTCTGTAGCGATGCCATACAACAACATAATTCATAGTGATGAGGGACTGTTAAGGGCCAAAATAAACAACATCAAATTATAAAATTAAATTAATACAACAAAATTAAAATATGATAAAATTCATTCAAAAATTAAATTAATATAAAAATAGACAAAGATTAAATAAACACTTTAAGATATATCAGGATAATATAATATATATATATATAGATATATATATATTTTTTTTTTTTTTACTTCTGAAGGAAGATGATAACTTGTTGGGAAACAGCCCTAGTTTAAGTTATTATTCACTGAAACCTTGGTGGCGTTCATGACAAGAATTAAAAAATGCACTTATTTACTCACCCTTCAATTGTTCCAAATCTGCATGATATTATTTTATGTATGTATTTTATTTATTGTCGGTAGAGATGGCACACAAAAACATTCTAGAAACCATGGACTGTTAAGGGCCAAAAGACGCATAGATAAAATGATTCAAATTAAATATTATTATAGAATATAGGATTTTTTAATAATTATCCAATAAATATTAATTTAATAAAAATAAACATTAAAAAAGTAGCCATATGATACTTTTGTGTGGGAAACAGCCCAAATTTAAGTCATTATTCACCGGTAATCTTTTTTTCCATCTTAAATAATGCATTGCATTCAATTACTACAACAGAACTGAAAACAGAAAATGTTTTGGTGTCATATGAAGATGAGCAAATAATGGCAGACTATTAATTTTTAGGTGAATTATAATGATATGCTCTCCATTAAAATGATTAGTCTTTCTTAAACAGGATGCACTTGTGCCCATGGATTATTAAGACTCAATTCTACATTGTTTTGGGAAGCATATACTGCATTATTGGTCTGTGAAATCATTTCTATTAAAAGAAAGAAAAAAAAAAATCAGTGAAAGTACTTTAAATATATTTTAATGGTTAGACCATTTGTGTATTGGGCAATATCTAGTATAAAAGCATAAACAAATAGTTGTGACATCTCTCACGGTACCAAGAGAAGATTAGCTAATAGTCTGCTCAGAAATTCATGACAAAAAGACATTTTCCGCAGAGAATTGTGCTTAGAAACACACATACTGTATGGTAATCAGCTAGAAACACACAAAGACTTGGTTATGTCCTTGCTTCCTTAATTCGCAGGAAAGTCAGTCAATTTAACTTTGAATAATCCAAATGAGTTGTCTTGTTCCAATGCACATGTACTTATACTAGCAAGTGAGAACATTGATTCAAATGCAAAGTCAATTCCTTTCCCAATTAAAAACAAATGTGCGGTTCACCACACAGGAGAGCAGAACGAAAGCAGAAGCGGGAGAGTTACAGTGGGGTTAAAGCAGGGCAGGCTCAGCTGAGGGGAACACTGTAGACCTCACCTCCACCTAGCTGGAGGAACTAATGAGGTTTTGTTTATCTTTCTCTGATTTGATTTGGCGCTGGTCTCCGCCATCACCATGAGATGTGGAAGGGGAGGGTTTGCATGGAAAGAAGCTGGAAACCTGTGTGGGAAAGTGTATTTGTCTATAAGTGTATATTTTCTCTATTTTTTAATCCATCATTCCGTTAGATGGAATTTTAAAGGATTAACAAGAGCTCCAACATGCTATCAACTTGTAATATTTCATCCCACCTTCCTGACTCGGATTCATCTCAACCCCATGTTTCTTTCTATTTCTGGTAACAGCTAAATTGCCCGTTTTAAATGAGCTGGGTGGAGCGCAGTTGCTCTCTGGTATAATTAAACCTGTAGGAGCTGTTGTACCACATCATAGTTTCCCGTTTAGTTCTTGTTATGACAAGCCCGTTCTCAGGTGGATGTGCCTGATCAACGAGATTCATTGAGTCACAAAAGTGAAAAATAGCAAGAATATGGTCTCGATTGTTTCAGACGGGAACAAACAAACCAAAGTTTACACAAAGCAATATCTGAAAGCGTGTGTGGGCCGCACGATATTCAGAAAACGCTCAGTATCTACTCCAGTGACCAATATAACCTTCCCAGCGTGAACATTTCTTCTGTCTCCATCCGAGACTACTGGCCTGTCATCTACTACCAATATAGGCACAGAGAATCTGGGTGGAAATGAGAAATGGCTGATTTAGAAACACTGAAGGGAGATGAGACATCATACGGAGACTTATCAATCAATATTTCAATAGTGAAACTGAAAAGAAGGCCCTGTGTGCTTGATGAATTATCAGCCATGTCTGCTAAACACACCCCACAGGGCAACCAACCTCTTATTAGTGTCACTTGTGTCAAAAAGACATTCTAAATGGATTTTTATCAAAGCTATCGAGCGACGCTGTTCCAAAAGTCACCTCACTGTTTACGGTCTACAAAAGCAGCTATTTTCTACAGCAGCATCCCAACTGTATAATGGAATGATTTGAAGTGCTTTTCATAGCAACTCTGTAAACTGTCACTCATGTACATGGCCAAATGACTTCTCACATGACGCGCACAAGAGATTCAGTTGATTTCAATAGAGCTCCATGGGGGCCACCCATTTTTTTCAACAGCGTTGGATAAAGAAGGATTCTTCCCAATTCATTTCCTCCATAGAAATGTCTAAATATTCTGCTAAAAAGAGTGTTAGGCCAGGAACCGAATCAAACAACTCTGTTAAAATTATATATAATATAAAATTACAAATTGGTTTTAAGCAAAGAATACTTGAAAAATCAGGCAAAGATACAAGACCGGACATTTAAATTATTTTAGGGAGAGAATGGTTAATTATGTCCCATAAAGCATTGCAGATTGCAACTGAAATGATATTAAACTATTTACTTATAGTCACTGATTATAAATTATATTTTGTGCAAAATATTAAAATATTTACAAATATTTGATAGTTCAGGGATATGCTGCAATGCTTCATGGGAATGGGCGGTCACTTTGAAGTGCTGTTGCGCTTTTTTTTTTCTTGGGGTTTCGTTTGACTAATAACAGAAACATCTCTGATTGGCTGTTTCTCTTCTCAAATAAAAAAAATATTAAAAAAAATAAGTTAAAAACACTCCTTTATGGATTCTACAGCACCATATACAATCGCTTAACAAGTCATGGTAGGTTTCCCTAGTGAATATATTTTTAAGCATAAAAATCACATATACTTCAGTATATCTTTAGTTGGAATTCAGCACTACTTCCGCACAATTAAAGTGCATTAAGCACAACATGAGTTGTTCCAGTTTAGCAGACTTAAAGTATACCAGTTTAGTATAGCAAAAGTACAAGTGCGGGTTTTTTTTTATTATTAATACATAAATATGTAAATGTATTTGTGGTATACTTAGCAAAAAATAAATGTATTTCAAATACATTTTAGGCATACTATTAAGAAATGTGCATTGCACAATAAAGAGAACTCCAAATAAAGTTTAATTATCATTTTATATTAATCAGTCTTAAGTGATATGTTAATAAATAATGGATTTGAAGTATGCAATAAATGTATTTTAAATAAAATGCCATAGGATTTTGTTTTTTTTTACTTGTCTTGAACAGTTCATGCATTATTGTTGAAAATCAATTTAGACATAATGACTGTTAGACATAATGATTGTATCTGATGTTATCAATGCTAGGCTTGTATCAATTAAAATGTTTCAGTTCCAAATAAAATGTATTTGATATTTCCATAGACTCCATAGGTTTTAGCCTTTAGAAAGGCCAAACCTTTCTAAAACTTTCTTGCCACATCGTGTTCTGGGATTGTCTTATTATCCACAAAGTATGTGTTATCTTATACGCCAACATAATTACGCTACATATTGTTTCAAGCTAGCTTCACCTCAGGATAAAGCTCAAAAACATTGCCTAGCTAAGCAGGTTTTGCTAAGTAAGCTAGATTTTGGAACATAACTATTGTTTGGTTTCATTTTTAATTCACTAACTAAACAAAATGTCTTAAACAATTGATAAAAGATGTACCATTAACCATAATGCATAGCTAGCTCAGCTGCAAACAGATGACTGCAGATGAAGTGTGTATCACTGGGGTCCAAAAAGGCCAGTACTGTTTGTGCTTTAAACTAGCTGAATCACACCAGCTCTTGTTCCTCTTTTAATTCAGCTTTTTATATGCAGAGTCCTGCTCTGTGTAATATAACCTTATCGACTGCCAAACATGGGCAAACAGCCTCTGTATACACAATGCAACGGTTGCTTTTTAATTTCCATCATCCTCAATTCATCAAAGAATTACAGGGACATACTTTATAATGACTCTAAATGAACAGGCTTGACGAGCTCTTATCTAGAGACTCCTCAGTTGGTCACTACTGACTCGAACACACGCACGTGCGCACAGAGAATACTCCTGAAAACATTAGGCTAGAAATAATTAAAGAATCAACCAATTAGGGAGGCACAAAGCTGAGCTGTAAAACAAACACCCAATTAGTCTGAAACATAATTTAGCATTCATAGCCACATAATCATATCACCTCTTTACAGAATTAATAGACACACTATGTACACAGATAACCTTAAGCATTGCTAAAGCAGTAAATAAACAGAACGGCATCAGTGCTGACTACAGTGTTAGACAGCTGTGGCACACAATACAAGCACCCTTGAGGAAAGGCTAACATGGAAGTAACATGCACGACACAGCATGAGATGAACAATTAAACAAATTTCTATATTTAATATAATATGAATAAACTTAATTTAGTCATGCTAACATCATCATGCTTCTTTAAAGGTGCAGTCGCATCTCCTGCTGCTCTGCGAAATTTTGTGGGCAAAATAATTTTAATAGGACTCTGTGCAAACGAGAATTTTGTGTGAGGAAAAAAAAGTTCCTAAGATTTTGCCCATGTTCAAGTTGGTCAATCGAATATGTCAAACTGACAAACAAATTACAACACAATTTATATATAATTTATCTACAATTTTCAGTAAAGATTGGCTATTGAGCTTTTTTCCTGGCATCCAAGACATAAAGAACTATCTATATTTAATATAGTATGTCTAAGATATGTCTAGGCAAATCATAATAATCCTACAATTTTTAATCCAGTTTCCAACTGTCCTGGATCGTATTCCTGCTTTGATTATGACCAATGAAATTATTATGATCCCAAGCGGAAATTAAATACTTCACAAATTTACATGTTCAATAACCAATGGTAGCAATTCTTTTATAACTACAAATTTGATATATTATATATATCTGGTGGTGTGTGTGTGTGTGTGGGTGTATGTATAATGCATGTACAATCACCTATATATAGATATCATATAATAAATACATCCATCTACATAACAGTGCAACATACTACATACATAGCTACACACACCACACACATGGATAAGATGTAAAAAACAAACTAATTTAAACACATTTCTAAAATCATTTTAATATAATTCCAATACTGGGGTGGCGTTTGCATGTACTTTTGTCACTGGACAACTAATAGCACAGCACGACCCGTTTTATTCAGGTGCGTGTCACGACTTTGCTCTGGCTTTATCATAAAGCTCACCTTTCCATAAGGCTGTGCTAAAAGCACAAATCCAAACTTCCTGCATCAGTTTACTTGCCTCCTCTGTCCTAACTCCACCCCTCCAATCACGGCTATCCACAAAGACTTTATTCACATCCACCTCCTAATAAACATCCTGGATACAAAGGCAAAGAGCAATTTAGCCACTTCTATTTCAGGCTCTTTAAACTCTAATGGACTCTGAGCAAAACAGAAATGTGTCACACAGGCTTTTGTTCTGGCCTTACAACCCTACAAGGAAGACCTCTTGAAAACATCACGCCTGGATGTTGTTTTCTAAACGCCAATAAAGTTTTCTGATGCATTTTCTTTTTCTTTTGCATGTGCATATGTTGGTGTATACAATCTCACACACTTCAAAATCATGGTCTAAGAGAGTGACTCTGCAAGAGGGCATATCTCCAGAAACATATCACGACCACATGAAGAAGAGCAGCTTTCATTTCATTCTTAAGCTGTGTAAAGGGAAAAATCAAATCTTTGGGATATGAAAGATGAGAGTTGGAGGGGCACACATGTCCTAAATCCCCCCCATTCAGACCTTGCATGTGCTCAGTGTGTTGAAAAATAGAAAGTAGTATGAGTTGAGTGGCTTTATTTTCATGAACACTTTCAGTATGTGGCTGACTTCAAAACTTGATGTGAACTGTCTAATTAGGCAACTAAAGTGGAAACTCATACTCAGTGTTATTTTAGTATACTAATATAGTTTTTGTTAATATTTTATTTTTATATTTTCTGCTTTTATTTTAATTTGAGTTCAAGTTTTAGTAATTTTTTAAAAGCACAATTATGTTGTGCTTTTTGTCATTTAATTTTTTTTAAATATATCTTATATTTTTTATATCGTATTAGCCTGTTTGTTTTTAGTTTATTTAGTTTTGGTTATTTCAGTACTTTATACCTAAACTGTACAGAGAAATACTTTTTTTCCAAGAAATTATTTTTTATGGTTTTAATTTTACTTAATTATAATAACCCTGCACATAACAGGGTTATGACTGAAATTAAGAACTCTACATGTATACCAAAATCACTCATTATGTGATGTACAACATTTTTACTAATTTCACAATTGTTTCTAATAGCAAAATAGCATTTCTAACGGCAAAGTTGGGTGAAATGTAATTTTTAATTGGATGAAGCTTCCTATTATTTTCCGTATGTAAAATGCGAAATAGGAATATAAAATATTTCTAATAAAATATAATCAAACATTTTCCTTTGTTAGCTCTGTCATAGTTCAATGAATAATTATGAATGTTTGAATAAACAGACCTCAACACAATGCATTCTGGTATTGACTTATCAACAGATGGTATAAGCGATTTTGCCCTGCAGAGTAGTCAAGATTAGGTATCTAGGCATAATTTTGTGGAAAAGTATCAGGAATACCTAAAAAAGTAGACTAGATAGGCTTGGGTTTGGACAAATGAATAATCTTTTAAACAAAGTTTACAGGGGAAGAGAAACCAGAAGGTGATCAAATAAATTAAATATTATGAAAATCGTAATGCATGTAGCATAATGAGAGGACCCAAAAGTGGCATAGATGAAAACAAAACAAAATATAGTCCACCTACATCCTCAAGTGACCTTCTAAAGGGCAGAACAGCGTTATTGGGTGGTTTATTGTATATTGTGTGTCCCACTAGATTCTGGTTATTTCGCTAGTCATAACTTGTGATAACCTTCAACGTGTCTGACATCATTTCCCTGTGTAAATGTTAAGTGTCCGTGCGAGGAAGGAAGTTGGGGACAAGGAAAGTTTCAATCTCCCTTTTTCTCTCGTGAACTCCTTCCTTATTGTGTAACTCCTCCATTGTCTCTCCTTTTTCCTTGGGCTGCTGTTGTATTGTGACCGTGAGGGTGTTAAATTAGGATAAAGAATGTGCAAAGCACATCCTTAACCTCTCCTGAAGGAATAGTATCTTTACTCATCTGGCCTGTTGAATGTACAGTACACACAGGATTAATTAAAACAGCCGGACGAAAGGACTCTGTGCTGGATGAGTACCAATTAGAACAGGAATGGGCATTTTCCAACAGAGAGGCCACGGCTAAGGGTCTCTGATTGTATGTAACCATTTCATATTCAGCTCTATAAAATCTTTTATATTTGACGTTTTCAATCACTTGCAATTTATTAACTGAGGCAAATTAAATACTAATGTGCAATAAATGTAAAATCTGAAAAATCTTAAAGGATAGACCTAAAACTTCATTTACTCACCCTCATATCTTTTGAAAACCATATGACTTTCATACAGTTTCATTTATATTTTAGCACAGAAAAGGCAAACATAAATACATAAATAAAACTATCAATGCTGATGTGTGACATCATAGCATGTGGGCAGGGCCACATAAAAATGGTTCATGCCCCCAATATTTGAGAAACGTTAATGATACAGCATTTCCATTTACAGTAATATTTATTATTAAAGATCCACTGATATTAAAATTCTTGCTCATACAGAAAGGCCAAAAATTGTTTTGATGTTGGCTGATATTAAAATCAATTTGTAGTATTTCTATTCTATACTGGTATTCATAAATACATACAAAATAAAACACTAAAAACTAAAATCAAGTGAATTTAAGCATCTCAGTGTCATGAATTTTCACATGAACGTTAATTTAATATTTTAAAATATTTTATTAATTAGATTTGGGTTTTATATATATGGAAAACAATCTAAATATAAAAATATGAGAAATAGAATTTCTACAATATATCAAATACGTTGACAAAACTAAACAACAAAACAAAACAATTACTTCAATTAATTAATTAAATTAAATTAAGTAAAGTTTTCTAGTTTGATAGTATCAGCTTGGTTTCAATAAATTTAACTGACAGGTCATGACTGCTGACGTGTCCAAGATAAAATGTCAAAGGTTTAGGCTAAACATTTTCCAAACAAGTAAGCAACAACACTATTATCCCTGCTTTCTGCATGTAACCAGTGACTCAGCTCCTAAATCATGCTTCCCGTTTAATATCGGTCTGTCTTTCTCTGCCTGTTAACTATAAATTGAATCTTTGAGGATCTTCTCTGATCTTAGTCTCCTCCAGAGGCCTGTAGAGACTAGCTCTCTGTCTGTCATGTATTGAGCTGGTGAAGGTGATGTCTTGTTCTCCCCTCTGAAACTTCACCTCAGCACAGCAGGGGATTATGGGATGGATATGGGGGGAGAAGTGATTATCAATAAAATCCAGACAAACAGGAGAGTCAATAGACTCTAACTGGAAACACGGCCACCACCACACACACACACACACACACAGGTTTGTTTTTGTGAATTGTGGGGACATTCTATAGGCGTAATGGTTTTTATACTGTAAAAACTGTATGTGCTATTGCCGTACACCAACCCTACACCTAAACCTACCCCTTACAGGAAACTTTGTGCATTTTTACTTTCTCAAAAAAACTCACTCTGTAAGATTTATAAGCGTTTTGAAAAATGGGGACATGGGGCTATGTCCTCATAAGTCAACTTCTCCTTGTAATATCTATGTCATACCCATGTCATTATACAAATTTGTGTCCTCTTGCAGGCGCATTAAGACTCATGGCCTTAACTTAGTCCTATTCTTACTGCAGGCCCCCCGTCACAATAAATATAGCTTAACATATGATTTTTATCCAATCAAAGTTGCATAATTCTTGTTACCAATTCCAATCTCTCAAAAATAAAAAAAATAAAAACAACTGAAGACAAGTAAAGTCATGAAGTACCATAGAACCAAGAACTTGACCCACAAAACTTAAGCACTTAAAGGCAAATAGTATTGTATAAAGTAAATGTACAAATAGACTGAATAGTCTTCACTGCATAAATTCAATATACATTATTTTACAAAAGCGATTCGGTCAAGGACCGTGAGTGATTTTCTTTCTAATGTTTAATTTACATTATTGACACAAATGGCAAGAGCAGTTATATTAGGCTGCTTTGGAGGAATAGTTCACCCAAAAATTAAAGTTATATTGTTGTTGTTCTAAACGTGAATGAGTTTCATTCTGCTGTTGAATGCAAAGGTATGTATTTGGAACAATAGCCTACTGGTAACCAAAGAGTTTCTGTGCCCCCATGACTTCCATATGAAAAAAAACACTACTGGAGTCAACAGGGACCAGAAACTTTCTGGTGGTTACGAATATTCTTCAAAATATCTTCTTTATGTTGAGAACAAAGAAATTCATACAGGTTCAGAACAACTTGAAACTGAGTAAATGATGACAGTATTTAATTTTTGGGTGAATATCCCTTTAAAATCTCATCATATTGCCAGTACCATAATAGCCACGAGTGCCATGCTTTATTTTATATTAACGTTCATTTAAGACACAAATTACTGTGTTGACGAGGCATTTTGACACATAACTATGTGTGTTCGAACGTTTAAACACAAGGCGCGAAAAATAACTCTTTAGTTTAGTCAGGCGCTGTACGAGCAAGTGTCAGAAACCGTCTTAACGCACGCATTTGCCAAATTCAAATGTGACGTTTTAATCTCTAATGGTAATGCATGGAATTTACGGGAAAGCTCAACCTAATAAGTGGGGGGCGTGGTGGCTTTGGCGATCGGTGCTCCAGTCAATCTACTCCACAGACTATCACGGGCCCCCTCCTTGCTCGGGCTCTGGGGCTTCAGCCCCGCCTAGACAAATGGTTAATGCGGCCCTGCTCATATGTCACAAAAACGCACACTACACACACACAGGTTTTGTTTTTGTGAAAGTGGGGACATCCCATAGCGTAATGGTTTTTATACTGTACAGACCGTATATTCTATTGCCCTACACCAACCCTACCCCTAAACTTACCCCTTACAGGAAAATTTGTGCTATTTCAGATTTTCAATACACGCCATTCTGTGTGATTTATAAGCGTTTTGAAAAATGTGGACATGGGGTAATGTCCTCATAAGTCACTTTCTCCTTGTAATACCTATGTCATACCTGTGTCATTATACAAATTTTTCCTCATTTGTCACAAAAACGCCGCGCGCACACACACACAAAACACACACACACACACATAAGCTCTCACCTATGTGGTCTCCTTTGTCATGTACCATGCCGGGCCAAGGTCCTCATAATCTGATGACCTTCCAGCATGTCTCTCTGCAAACAAACAAGAGGTTTCAGCTCAGAGGTGTGTCGCAACAATCACAGTAACTCTGAAGTAACTTTTATGCTTGTTTATACTTTATATATATACGGATTCTATATATGTTTACTTTTTTCTACTTTATACCAGTAAACCAACAACAATGCTAAGCCATAGAAGGAAAAGATCTTGACGAATACAAGTACACTTATCACACATAAACAAAGTTCTGCTTAGAGTGGGTGTAATCACTATAATAAATAAACTAATATACTAATTATATCTAATAAACTGTTCATTACTTAATTACTTTTTAAAACCTTACTGGAAAAAAGCTTATACATTTTCATGACCCCAATAAAACTACAATGAAATCAAAATAGGCATCAATTATTTTAACTTTAATTGCATGGCGTATTAGAAAATTTCAGAGAAATTTTACGACCTTTAAACTGTTTAAATGACACCTTAGCATATTCACTTGATATCCAAATACTAAAACTAAAAAAAACTATTATATTATATATATATTTTTTTTTTTTTAGACACTTTGACGATGAGTGGACTAAACGAAATAATATACTAAAAAACAAAATCTGATTTATCATAACCCGAAATTTGTCAGATAGTATTTTTATAATTTCATTTTATATTTAAAGGTTATCATTATTATGAGCATTCATATTTTAAAGTTTAAAAAAAGTTTTTCTTCAATATAATAAAATTTTGTTATCAAGTATTGTGAAATACTGGTGTAGTTATTGACGGCCCTAAAATACTAAAACTAATATAAAACTAAAACTGAAAACTCTGAAAAACTAAATTTTAACTAACGTAAATTGAAGAAAAACTAAAAAATCTAATCAAAATTAAATTAAATTCGGAATTATAATAAAAATAATACATCATCGTTAATATTACATATTTTAAATTTGTATGTATATTCAAGTTTAAAAGATGCTGTTTTTATTCAATAGATGGAAAATCAAAAATGGTATGACAAATTGTGAAATACTGGTATAGTTATTGGCAACTGAAATTATGCTACTGTGACAGACCTGAAGCAACATGGTGTCTTCTAAAGCCTGAGTCTATCTCCTGCTCACAGGCCTTTTTGTCTCCATACACAACCCTATGCAAGTGCAGCTGGGTCAGTGGAGCTCAAATCATTGAGCCATTCATCACAGGTGTCTGCAATTGTTCGGGAAACTGGCAGCCATCCTGGCTCTTGGCACAAACCGTTTGGCCGAAGCCAAAATGGCCCCTAGCAAATCACACATTACTAAAGAGTTTCTGCATTTTCTCTCTCTCTCGCCATCAGCACCATCACAGAGCAACATATTTATTTTTCCCACCAAGGCATTTGTACAATTTAAATTCAGTGTGTAGAAACGACAGGATATGGAGTGTCATTACGCTTGATTGGATGGGAGAAATTTAAAGGATGGTGAAGAAAAAACAGCAGGATACACATGTAGTTAGAGCTATCATAAGTTAATTTACTGTAATGTTTAGAATGGCTGCTTTAGTGAATACTCCTCCATGGAGCTGCATCCCCTTTGAGAATTGGGTTTGTAGCTAACAGGCACTGAATTCAGAATAAATCAAAGCACAAGTCATACCGGCAAACATAATTCAACACACTGAAGGAAGGCTGGGGGGAAAAAAGTCTGATGAAATATGAAGAAATTACTTAAATGACCTAAACAAACTTTACAGTTTGAATAAACTTTTAGACAAATACTTTGCTGTATTATCTATCAAGCATGATGACATCTGTCTGGTGAGATATGCACTAGTGTTATAAAATGTTAAAAAATATCTACACATAAATATATATTTTATATACAGAATAACATATACAGTTGAATTGTTTGGGTTTGGAAAAATGTTTTTAAAAGAGTATTTTACACTCATCAAGGACACATTTGATCAAAAATACAGCTGAAATATTGAAATATTATTGTGAATATGTATAGGGTTGGTAAGATATTTTTATGTTTTCGATAGAAGTCTCTTATATGCTCACCAGTGCTGTTTATTTGACAAAAAATACAGCAAAAACAGAAATATTGTGAAATATTATTATAATTTAAAACAGTTTTTTTTCCAATTGTAGTATATCTTAAAATGTAGTTTATTCCTGTGAAGGTAAATCTGAATTTTGGTAGGAGTCGGGGGCAGTGCTTGCACTCCAGTCTCACATCACATGATCCTTCAGAAATCATTCTAATATGCCAATGTGGTGCTCAAGAAACATTTCATATTATTATCAATCCAAAAAATAGTTATGCTGCTTAATATTTTCATAGAAACATGACACTTTTAAATGGACTCTTTGATTAATAAAAAGCTCAAAAGAACTTTTGTTGAATGTAATGCACCCTTTCTGAATAAAAGCATGGAAAATATTGCTGACCCAAAACTTTTAAATGGAGTTTTTTAAAAAAAAAAAATGTATATTTGTTTTTTTGTGTTGAGACCCACCAAAAGCAATAAACAAATAAGCAAAACAATAAATAAACATATGGCTTGAATTCATTCAGTAAGTTAACATGCACATGAGTGTGTTTGAGTCTTTATATACTGTTTATAGAGTCAGAAAGTGACGTATTGATTTTGAGAGCACTCTGTGCCCTTCTGCCCAGGGGGAGTCTGGGTAGCCCTGGGGGCTGAGGTGTGCCACTTTACATCATTTATAAGGGTTATAATAAGCACACAGAGCTCCAGAGCTCCCTTATGACCCAAAACCCAGCGCTCCTCTTTATGCTACCCTTTCATGAAGACCCACGGTCTTGCTGTCCCCTGAGACTGTGTGCAGTGGAGGCACTTCACAGACGGGCCACTTTGAGGGGTCGAGATGCGGTTGAATGATTTGGGTAACATGAACCAATGAAGCAGTTGGAAGTTCTACAGCTGTAACTTCCCAGTCCAGATCAGTCATGGAGATAGATCTTAAGAGTACCAAAACTATGACAAGAACTTTTGCAGCTTATGTCCCTCACTGAACTAAGCGGAAACAATGTCCATTTTCAGTAGCCAGTAAGAAAGTTTATTTTTCTTTCCACACTGCAGACAAATCGTTTTTTTCTTTCTTCTTCTTCTTTAAAGGAATAAGTTCACTTAAAATGAAAATGTTGTCATCATTTACTCAACCTCAAGTTGTCGTACCTGTATGAGTTGCTTTCTTATGTTTAACATAAAAGAAGATATTTTGAAAAACTTTGGTAACCAAAAAATGCCTTTGACTTTCATAGTAGGTTTTTTTTTTCCGTCGGTGGATACAATCAACGCTTTGGCCACCAACATAAAAATCGATAAAAGTCTAAAAATATCTGTTAGATATCTGAAGTAATTTTAAGTTAACTAAGTAATTAATATTTCTCCTAGAAATGAGATAAAAATACTTATAATATACACTATCTTTCCAAAGTGTGTGGTTGGTATTTTTAATGTTTTCGAAGAAAAGAACAGTAAATGAAACAGTAAAAACAGTATTATTGTGAAATATTAATTAAGTTTTACAAGACTATTTTATATTGTCATATATTTTAAACAAAGCTGGATTTTCAGCAGCCATTTCTCCAGTTTAGAGTGTCACAAGATCCTTCAGAAATTATTCTAATATGCTGTTTGTGCGCAAGAAACATTTTTTATTATTATTATCATTATTATTATTATTATCACAATGTTGAAAACAGTTGAGCGCTTAATATAATAAATCTTATTATTATTTGTTAATAACTTTTATAGGATGAGTTGATGCATAGGTTCTAAAAGAACAGGCATTTATGTGAACAGAATCGTTGGTAACATTACAAATATTTTTAGCTGTCATTTTGATCATTTAATGTGACCTTGGCTGATCGAAGTAATCCTTCCTGAAAAAAAAAAAACCACCACAAGAGAATTTTATATAAATCTATCTGATAATCTATAGGGCTGTCCTCTATTAAAATATTCCACGCGATTAATCGCACCACTTTTATCTGGTCTAAATGGGATCGCAATTAAGCTTTTTCAAGTTTTGAATACTCTATAATCAACAACGCATGGACAAATATGATGCTTTATGCAAATGGAGGTTTTTATATTATTAAAACATAGTCAACATAGAGCAATGAAGTCTAGCATGTTTTCAAGGTCTGGATGTGTTTTCAAGAACTTGTTCATGGCTATTAGACGACATTACAAATCACAGAAACCATTCCCATACTTCTCTTCCTTGACCTGAGCATTTACTTTGACAACAAGCCTGTTTTACATTATTTGCAGGACAGGGCAGCTCGCTTCGCAAAATGTAAATGTATTATTTGTTATTACATTTGTTTGCATCTCTGTGCTCACATACTGTAATTTGATGCAGCCAAATTCTTAATAAAACTGTTTTCATTGTTATATTTGAATGTTTCTGTTGTCAGACAACTGAATTAATATGAAATAGTGACTGAAACGCGATCCTTTAAGACTACATAGCTCTCCCTTCCAAGGTGTTAATCTGCACAAAAATCCTGATGTATAATCGAGCCGTCGTCTGATGAAATCAAATACACATAATATAAAGACAATAGTTGTGCTGTGATTTAGGCTATACTTGCATGTACAATTAGAGAAGCAACAATTTATGTGTTGATCACGTTAATCACGCGTTAATAAAATTAGTGCCGTTAAAATAAATTTCCATTACATATATGTTGTCTTATATTATATATATCTATAAATAAATTATATACGATATCAATCAAAATATATATTATATATATATATGCAAACACCGATTCCAAAAAGTTGGGACACAGTGACATGTGAATAAAAACAGAATGCAATGGTGTGGAAGTTTCAAATGTCAATATTTTATTTAGAATACAACATAGATGACATATCAAATTGTTTAAACTGAGAAAATGTATCATTTAAGGGAAAAATAAGTTGATTTTAAATTTCATGGCATCAAACACATCTCAAAAAAGTTGGGACAAGGCCATTTTTACCACTGTGTGGCATCCCCTCTTTTTTTTTTATAACAGTCTGCAAACGTCTGGGGCCTGAGGAGACAAGTTGCTCAAGTTTAAGAATAAGAATGTTGTCCCATTCTTGTCTAATAAAGGCTTCTAGTTGCTCAACTGTCTTAGGTCTTCTTTTTCGCATCTTCCTCTTTATGATGCGCCAAATGTTTTCTATGGGTGAAAGATCTGGACTGCAGGCTTGCCATTTCAGTACCCGGATCCTTCTATGCAGCCGTGATGTTTTTAATTGATGCAGTATGTGGTCTGGCATTGTCATGTTGGAAATGCAAGGTCTTCCCTGAAAGAGATGATGTCTGGATGGGAGCATATGTTGTTCTTGAACTTGGATATACCTTTCAGCATTGCTGGTGCCTTTCCAGATGTGTAAGCTGCCCATTCCACACGCACTCATGCAACCCCATACTATCAGAGATGTAGGCTTCTGAACTGAGCGCTGATAACAACTTGGGTTGTCCTTGTCCTCTTTAGTCCAGTTTTCCAAAAAGAACTTCAAATTTTGATTCGTCTGACCACAGAACAGTTTTCCACTTTGCCACAGTCCATTTTAAATGAGCCTTGGCCCAGAGAAAACGCCTGCGCTTCTGGATCATGTTTAGATATGGCTTTTTTTTTTGACCTATAGAGTTTTAGCCTGCAATGGTGAATGGCACGGTGGATTGTGTTCACGACTATGTTTTCTGGAAGTATTCCTGAGCCATGTTGTGATTTCCATTACAGTAGCATTCTGTATGTGATGCAGTGCCGTCTAAGGGCCAGAAGATCACGGGCATCCAGTATGGTTTTCCGTCCTTGACCCTTACGCACAGAGATTGTTCCAGATTCTCTGAATCTTTGGATGATATTATGCACTGTAGATGATGATAACTTCAAACTCTTTGCAATTTTTCTCTGAGAAACTCCTTTCTGATATTGCTCCACTATTTTTCGCCGCAGCATTGGGGGAATTGGTGATCCTCTGCCCATCTTGACTTCTGAGAGACACTGCCACTCTGAGAGGCTCTTTTTATACCCAATCATGTTTTTGCCAATTGACCTAATAAGTTGCAATTTGGTCCTCCAGCTGTTCCTTATATGTAGATTTAACTTTTCCGGCCTTTTATTGCTACCTGTCCCAACTTTTTTGTAATGTGTAGCTCTCATGAAATCCAAATGAGCCAATATTTGGCATGACATTTCAAAATGTCTCACTTTCAACATTTGATATGTTATCTATATTCTATTGTGAATAAAATATAAGTTTATGAGATTTGTAAATTATTCCATTCCTTTTTTACTCACAATTTGTACAGTGTCCCAACTTTTTTGGAATTGGGTTTGTATGTATATACATAATCTGTGTGTGTGTATAGATGTGACCCTGGACCACATAACCAGTCATAAGTAGCACCGGTATATTTGTATTGTATGGGTCAAACTTATCATTTTATCGAAAAAATTCGAGAATTTTATTCGACTTTTTTCTGTTTATGCCAAAAATCGTAAGGACTCAATAAAGCTTATGTTTCCCATGAAGGATTTTGTTATTTCCTACCGTACAACTTATGTCCTGCACGATAAATTCGCATGCGTTTTAACGCCGCTTGTCAGTAAAGCCGGTTCTGTATCAGCGGTAAATCTCCAACACCTGCGGGCTTTCACATTGAGCAGCATTAACTACACAGAGCCGTTGTTCACTAACGAGCTGCGCAAAAAATTGTGCGAATATGAATGTCCAATTGCGCAGCTCGGCAGTGAAAAACGTCTTCTGTGTAGTTAATGCTGGCTCCATGTGAAAGCCCACAGGGGAGCAAAGATTACCGCTGATTTTTATAAGTTTTTTTATTTGTATATATATATATATATACTTTTTTTTGCAATGCACAATATGTACTATATTTGTACAGAAATCATTCTAATATGCTGATTTGGTGCTCAAGAAACATTTCTTATTATTATCAATCTAAAAAATAGTTGTGCTGCTTAATATTTCCATAGAAATCTATTATTATTCGTAGGTTTGCCTCCGCAAATATTTCAAAACTTAATCTTTTTATATAGCTTTATTTTAGAAAACTACATCATTTTTAAATGTACTTTTTTTTGCAATGCACAATATGTACTATATTTACCATGTTCAAAATATAAAACTAGATTTCATCAATGATGTCATATTCTTATAAAAAGATATGTGCCTGGTTTTCCTTTCCAAAACTCAGCCTTAATGTTGAACTGTAGAAGACAGTCCAAGGGTCATGTGGATCAGATCGATGCTCTTTTTCCTAGCACCACGATTATGTTGCTCATGTCAAACATCATTCTGTTTTTATTTGGAAAGAGAAAGATAGAGAACAAGATATAGGGAGAGAGCGTGCAAACACGGGTCTGATAGGACTCAAAGGGTCCGCCTTTGTTTCATTAGATACAAAATGTCAGACATCTGCTGCATCTGACACATGGGTCTGCGTTGCACCACAAACGTGCACACACTTCAGCGACAGCCGCTGACAGCAAGCGCAACAGCCACACAATTAAATGTGTGGACTGATAAGGCTATAGATGCAATGGAAAAACACACTCTCCCAAACAGAAGATGACTGACACTTCTATGAATGCAACATGCCAGGAAGTATTGCAGGAGCACAGACTGACAGAAGTGAATGGGAGAGTGACTGTAAGCCATCAGTCGGCTTATCTAAGACAAGAAAACACTGAGGAAAGCTCAGAGAGAGATCTGTGTGAGGAAAAGACAGATAGGAGAATAGTAGTGATTGACTATATACCGTAGGGTTGCTGAGATTTCCCAGTGAATTAAGAAATTATTTGTGGTTTGTGTCCACTTTAAAATAACAGACAGACAGGTGATGGATGGACAAGATATGTGAAATTGTCACACCCCTGTGGACTGTTGATTGTGGTTTCTCCCTCTGTGTCCTTATTTGGTTGTTCCTGTTCGAATCATTAGTTAATTATCCTCATTGTGCTCACCTGTCTGCACCTCGTTATCTGCCCTATATCAGTTCCTGTCTCTTGTAGTCTCGTTGGTCGGTTATTGTGACTGTTACCCTGTGTGTTGATGTCTACCCTGTCTGGATCTCCTGTTGTCATCTCATTAAATATCATTTTATTCGTCATCTTCATCGTCCTGCCTGGTCTCTGGAACACCCTGCCCGTGACAGAAATACTGTGAAATAATCTAATAAAGTCCAACGTGACATTTTATACATCTTCAGTCAAAAGAGAGCCCTCTGGTGTTACTGGTGAAAGATACACTAAAATTTCTGTTTTTACAGTCCCAAAAATGACCAGCCAATTCAACCTTTTTCATGTAAAATAAAACTGCATTATTTTAAAGATGAAATGAGCCATTTCTGCTCCACTCGCATCTCTAAACACAATTGCAAAAAACTGTTTTCAAACAGGTTTCATGAACACTATCCATCTGTCATAGGTCAAACATACAGATGGCACCGCCCTAAACTCAGAATCGCTGTTGTCGTGCAGGCTAGTGTGCTCAAACAAATTAAGGTTTTGATAGCGAAGAGTGTTGATTTTGTTTACAAAGCCTAAACCTGAAGCTAAAACCATTAAAAATTATTTTCAGTAATTAAAGTAAAGCTGAAATAAAATAAAACAAAACATTGATGAAAAACATAACCCTTGTGTTGTGTTTCCTTCATTTTGACCCAAAGAGGATTTTCTTTTCCCCGAAAATGCTTGTTAAATCTTATGACTTTGGACTAAAACTGCGTTTTTCCTCACACAGGGCACAACGACTCTATTGTGAGGGGAAAAAAGTATCACACAACGCAAAAATGGTTTGCTTGGACAAAGTACTAGCGAAAAATAAGGAGAAAGTATTTCAACAGTGAAACAAAGTGACACACATTACCTTTAAAATACAAAACTAGGCTGCAGTGGTTAAAGTTCAGAGCTGGTAATCAAAAGGCAAGGCACTTAACCCCAGGTTGCTCCAGGGGGATTGTCCTATAATAAGTGTATTTTTAGTCTTTTTGGATAAGCACATCTGCTAAATGACTCAATTTGAAACTACACTATTATTGCTTAAGCTAACACAATGAGGCAGCTCTGAACAAAATGAATGTATCTTAATAAAGAATATGCTGGCTTCAGTCCGAGTTTTTGTACACCCTGTGCAATCCTGGCAGCGTCATTGATAAAAGGTGATGATCTAAAGTGAAAGGCCCAACAAAATGACTGGGCACAGGTTCAAAATGGCTATCAGGATCTGAAGGCTTGACAACAATCCCCATGGTTCTCCACACAATCTTAATAGAGTGTAATTGTAATTCATTAATAATATAAATTATATATATATATAATCTATATATATGTTGTGTGTGTGTGTGTGTGTGTGTGTGTGTTTTATTCTTTAAAGTATAATCTTCACTTCTTGCAGTCTGTATTTCTGAATGGTTTACGGATTTAAAGGAAATAAGAATGAGCCACATTCCGTATGTTTGAAAAAAGAACACTTGAAATAAAATAGCTTGAGGTGAAATCAGAGTTCCTTATATAGAGGTGATAACCTCACTGCAGTAAATATCACAGTACATGGAGCTATGGTCAAGCAACAATGCAGTGTTTTTATGCATTTATAAGAGCTGAAATGTGCCCTAGATGAAGCTGACGTGGTACGCTCGGTGAAGATAATGTGATATGACTACCCTCTGTGTTTCTGATTTCAAGTCCTGAACTAAACGCAGCATGTATCAAAGCTCCCCTGGGGCTAACAACCTGAAATCTCCATATTTAGAAGCTGCCAGCTGGCCGTGTGTAACTCCAAGATAGGGTTAGAAAGTATAGCGTGAACAGCATATGATAGAATGAGAAAAAAAGAAACCTCGAACAGTCAGTTGGTGGCTGATAGCTTCATAATAGCTTGAGGAAAAGAGCGTTCGCTCACACTGCTAGACAATCAGCTCTGATGTGGTATCGATGACCCAAGTGTCGAGGAAAGGAGACAAAATAATTGAATTTAGAGCACCTGTAGTGAAAAGGTAGGATAACAACATTTAGGACGGGGAGACGGAGCGAAACGGGAGAGAAGCGCCGCTCCCCAGTCAGGCCCCTTTTTCTCCACTCTTGCCCACCAAACATCACTACTTATGCCATATTGACATACCCTCCATATTAGTAGCCAACAACCCGAGTATGTATCTTATTTGGGTTTAAATCATTTATTAATGTACAAGAGTACTGTCCCCGGATATAAGCAAATAAAGTAAAATGTCCCTCTCAGTTCAGTTCAGTAAGTATGTCAGAATATAATTTGTTCTTTTAAAGTCAACATTTTACTGAATACTTTAGGAAGCCTCATTTAAACAGCAACAACTGGCTTTTAGAGCCTCTGTGTCCCTCAAAAAGACAATTATATACATTTTCTGTAAATTTACAATAATTTTTAATTCACAAAATCACAATCGTATAACTAAGCTTAGATCATAGACTATACCTAACCAAGTAGCAATAGCAAATGCCAGCATTCTAAATGCAAAACAATAATGGCTTACAAATAATCTGCTCTTCATCAATCTTTACTGCAATGGTTGTCTAACGTAACAGGACATTAAACCATAAAACACTGTCAAGTCACCCCGTATTTTTCCTCATCTGACTAGATAGAATAGATAGTTATTTTAAACTTGCAGTTGGTCCCATGAATAAGCACTAAACTTCTAAAACCTCCGACCGTCGTCACAAACAAAAAAAAAAAAAAAAAAAAGGGTAACTTCTCTGAAGTGAGTTTGGCCTTATGATTCTGGCCTGTGAGGGGAGCTAATGCGTGGGTGATACACACAAATGAGGTGAAGCAGTGGAATATCAGATTATGGCTGTATCGTAAATCATCACAGGTACGATCATATCTACAACACAGCATATAAAAAGACAACATGCCATGTAAGACAGACAATTCTTCACAGTGGTGGTACTATTTTGTCTGCATTCTGTATCTCATATAGGAAGAAAATTGACCAGTCTATGATTCTGCACACTGTGTAGACTGCCAGAAGCTAAGTTTAATCAACACGGCTTGACAGTTGAAGAGACATGTCTGTGAAAAACACTTACAAAACCCTAAAAATCTATCTTTTACACTTTTGATACCAGAGCAAAAACTGTTGTAAGACATTCCTATTAAATATTTTAACTATTTTGTAAATGTGATACATTTTAATTTTAGTTTTAATTTTTAGCATTAGCAACTTTGTGATAGCCATTATTTTTACTTAATTTGTTTTGCTTTAATATTTTACTACTAAATAAACATAGCTTTGAAAAGGACATGTGGGAAAAAGTGCTTTAAAGGGATAGTTTCCCGCGAGGCAATGCCAAAATGCAATTTTTATGTTTATCTGCTTACCCACAGGGCATCCAGGATGTAGGTGACTTTGTTCTTCTTCTTCGTCATAGAACCATAGTGATGATTTTTACGGTACCAACCGTTGCAGTCTAATCATCGTATAATGCATGCAATGGTACCAAATCTATGATTAAAAAAACATGCACAGACAAATCCAAATTAAACCCTGCGGCTCGTGACGACACATTGATGTCCTAAGACACGCGTGCACGGCATCTGGTGCGTGAGGCGTGTACGCGCATCGAGTTGCGTATTTTATACCCGCAACTCGCCAGGAAGTGATCTCTCGCGCGTATACATTACTCATTGTTTGCACAGTCATTGTAGGTACGAAGGCTAATCAAATTGGTACTTACTTGCGCTTATCCGGATGGTTCAAACTGACTTAAAACTAATTATTAAGTTCTCCTCGGCATCCGCGAAACGGCGTTTCGGAGAGTTGTGACTTGCCCACGTATTCCCCAACTTCTGAGCACTAGCTCCCTGAAGTTATTGGATTGCGCTATGCGCTAAGGATATCAACACACAAAAACCGTTTAACGTAAACTACGCCAGATCGCGGTCACACCTCACGCACGGCAACGATGCCGTGCGCACGAACGGATGCCCAAGGACGTTGGACATAGTGGTGTATTAAGGTAAAAATTATATAAATCTGGTCGGGGTTTCTGGCTACAAACCAAGTCGTGTTCGTGTCGTAGTCTCAATGTCGTCCCGAGCCGCAGGGTTTAATTTGATTTGTCTGTGCATGTTTTTTTACTCACATAGATATTGTTACCATTGCCATGCATAATACAACTGATAGACTGCAACGGGCTGGCAGGTAAAAATCATCCATATGTTTCTCAGACTGAAGAAACAAAGTCATCCTAACATATTAATGCCCATGCGGGTCTCGCAGATAACATGAAATTTTCATTATATTGGGTACTATTCTTTAAGTTTTCATTGAGGGCATTGTTTTCAAGGGTATCAAAGGCCACAAGCCCTCAACAGACTCATGTTTCAATGTACAAAACACAAGCCTGCAAAACACATTGGAAATGTATCAAAGCTATGTAAACCTTTGCCTTTTTAAATAGAAACACAAAGATGCACTGGAGCCTCTGAAAGCTTTCAGAAGGTACTAAATTGAGTTGGTACTACCGGTACTGCAAAAAGACCCCCTGCAGAAAGAAATGCCACTGTATTACAAAGAATTACCAGAAATAACATCTACCAGTTTTCACCGTAACTTTAACAGAAGACAGCCGGGGAACAGAACAGATTTCTTCACACAGCAGAGCACTGGTGTGGTAATTCAAATAAATGTAGATATCATTCAAACTAAATAACTTAGACATTCTAAGCAATGCTATTTGGCTCCATGACTACTTTGTGCCATTTTATTGTATGATACAGGCTCTGCAGTGTTGAATGGCTTTCTCAAGTGCACCACTTACTTCACTGCCACATCAATGCACTTTTTCAATTCTATATGAAATGCATATGCTGCAAGTGTGTTAGTCATCATTTGCTTGAAGCACTTGTCATTACTCTAGTCATCCATCCGTCCACCCCTGCTGCACATCTCCTCAGAAGCCCGCCACCCAAACGGAGCCTACAGCTGTTCTACCTTTCCAAAATGCCAGTCTATTTCTCACTCAAAGTCTGAGACCAACCCTGTGTGAATGCCACGGAGGGGGCAGCGCCATCAAGCTTCATCACATTTACTTTCCATCATACTCTTTTTTTTTTTTTTTTTTTTGAATGTTGTTCAAGACTAAATTGTTGAAATTGGAAAAAGAAAACTGGTTTATAAACATCTTTAAGCCTCAAATTCAGTTGACTTCAACTGAACCGGTTAATTGTCATGTCACAAAATTAAATAACATATAAAAAAAAATAATTGCAAACAGCAATATTGTGAAATATTACAACAATTTAAAATATCTGCTTTCAATTTTTTTTATTTTAAAATTTTATTTATTCCTGTGATGGCAATGCTGATTTTTTTGCAGCATTTAAAGCCTATACCTTATTTATTTATATTCATATATATATATGTCATATAGTATATCGTATAATATATAGATATATATATTATATATGTGAAATCCACATCGACTTCGAACCTGTTACAACCCTAATATTCCAAAGCCAGGACAGGATAACCAGCACTTAACCAGTTTCTCTGCAATACAAGGTGGTTGGATAACGGGCCGAATGCATCAGGCGTCTGGGATCAAAACAGAGGTACCAGAGTGCAGAACTACTCCACACCGGCCACAGATTGAAATGTCAATCAAACTCAGTATCAGATTCTCAAGCTTGTGCTCAGTGTCAGGTCGTGCTGCTCTCACAGAAACATGCTGTAACCCCCATGTTTTTTTTTGGTGACCCATAAGTGCCCTAAATTTCACTCTTAAGTAACACTACTCACTTCACTGGAGCTATGAAATACAAGTGTTGTGTGAATAGTGTAACTTCGCCCTTTAAAGCACAGTACATGCTCTAAGCACACAGAAATCTTACATAATATGGAAAAATAATCTAAATATGGCCATTTAAAAAAACCTAAATTCTTTCAGCTACTACTATCTGCCCTTTCCATTTCCTGACAGTTCGCCCCAAAATTGAAATCCAATCCAATCATTATTTATATTATTCTCCCTCATATTGTTCCAAATGCTGTTATGTTATTGTATGGTATATGCAATATGTACTAAAGTAGTTTTATGTTTTTTGACTCCCTTTAAGCTTGAGTGTTTCTCGTTGTATCTTAAAAGCTATATACAGTGGGTACGGAAAGTAGTCAGACCCCCTTAAATTTTTCACTCTTTGTTATATTGCAGCCATTTGTTTAAGAAAATTTTTTTTCCTCATAATGTACACACGCACCCCATATTGACATAAAACCCAGAATTGTTGACAATTTTTTTTTGCAGATTTATTAAAAAAGAAAAACTGAAATATCACATGGTCCTAAGTATTCAGACCCTTTGCTCAGTATTTAGTAGAAGCACCCTTTTGATCTAATACAGCCATGATTCTTTTTGGTAAGATGCAACAGGTTTTTCACACCTGTATTTGGGGGTCCTCTGCCATTCCTCCTTGCAGATCCTCTCCAGTTCTGTCAGTTTGGATTGTAAACGTTGGTGGACAGCCATTTTTTTAGGTCTCTCCAGAGATGCTCAATTGGGTTTAAGTCAGGGCTCTGGCTGGGCCATTCAAGAACAGTCACAGAGTTGTTGTGAAGCCACTCCTTCGTTATTTTAGCTGTGTGCTGTGGTCATTGTCTTGTTGGAAGGTAAACCTTCCGCCCAGTCTGAGGTCCTGAGCACTCTGGAGAAGGTTTTCGTCCAGAATATACCCTGTTCAATTTATCTTTCCCTCGATTGCAACCAGTTGTTCTGTCCCTGCAGCTGAAAAACACCCCCACAGCATGATGCTGCCACCACCATGCTTCACTGTTGGGACTGTATTGGACAGGTGATGAGCAGTGCCTGGTTTTCTCCACACATACCGCTTAGAATTAAGGCCAAAAAGTTCTCATCAGACCAGAGAATCTTATTTCTCACCATCTTGGAGTCCTTCAGGTGTTTTTTAGCAAACTCTCATGGCGGGCGTTTCATGTTTCTTGCACTGCGATAGGCTCCGTCGGGCCACTCTTCATAAAGCCACCACTGGTGGAGGGCCTTGCAGTGATGGTTGACTTTCTACAACTTTCTCCCCATCTCCCGACTGCATCTCTGGAGTTCAGCCACAGTGATCTTTGGGTTCTTTTTTTACCTCTCTCACCAAGGCTCTTCTCGTCCGATAGCTCAGTTTGGCCGGACGGCGCTCTAGGAAGGGTTCTGGTCGTCCCAACGTCTTCCATTTAAGGATTATGGAGGCCACTGTGCGCTTAGGAACCTTAAGTGCAGCAGAAAATTTTTTGTAACCTTGGCCAGATCTGTGGTTTGCCACAATTCTGTCTCTGAGCTCTTTCAGGCAGTTCCTTTGACCTCATGATTCTCAGTTGCTCTGACATGCACTGTGAGCTGTAAGGGCTTATATAGACAGGTGTGTGGCTTTCCTATCAAGTCCAATCAGTATAATCAAACACAGCTGGACTCAAATGAAGGTGTAGAACCATCTCAAGGATGATCAGAAGAAATGGACACCACCTGAGTTAAATATATGAGTGTCACAGCAAAGGGTCTGAATACTTAGGACCATTGTGATATTTCAGTTTTTCTTTTTTATAAATCTGCAAAAAAGTGTCAACAATTCTGTGTTTTTCTGTCAATATGGTGTGCTGTGTGTACATTAATGAGGACAAAAAATTAACTTAATTATTTTCGCAAATGGCTGCAATATAACAAAGAGTGAAATTTAAGGGGGTCTGAATACTTTCCTTACCCACTGTATATATAACATTCTAGGTATATATATATAATATATAAGAGGAGAGAGAGCGGAGAGAGAGAGAGAGAGAGAGCGGAGAGGAGAGCGAGAGAAAGAAGTAGAGTAGAAGGAAGACGAGAGCGAGGGGAGAGAGAGATATAGATATCTCACGTTACTACATAGCGTTTGTATGTATTTGTAGCAATTTACTATTAATAATTAAACACAGTACTACTATTGTATAAATAATACTAATTTAAAAAACCTTGAAATTGGTATACACTAATGACTAACGTCACTCCTATAATGAATTACAAATAAAAAGGTTGCTATAGCTGTACAGAAAACAACAACAACAATAAGAATAAGAATACTTCACAACTGGCTAACTAATATATTTATAAAAAAAATAAATTTATACTACTGTACTATACTATGTCCGATCTACTACGCTACTATTGAATGATAATAATAATAATACTAATTTATATATATATATATATATTATGTATATATTTAATATATATATATATTACAGTATCTATTAAATAGTTATTGTTGCTATTATGTTGATCTTTTTTTTGTTTTAATACCTCTGTTCGAGATTTCGAGCTTGTCTTTGTATCGCAAAAGCTGTGTAATAATCTTTCAAAAACGTCTCCTTTTATTTTTGACTGAAATAAAACAACAGAGGTTTGAAATGACATGAGAATGAAAAAATAATGACATAATTTTCATTTGTTGCGCACCTCTTCTTTCTTCATTTAAATGTTCTTCAGTCTCCTTGAGTGACCTGCGTGGTCCTGAGGGGCATAATTAGACTTATGTAAGGCCGCTTTTACTAAGAAAGCAGAATCATAAAACAATCTCCAGAATTATGTCAAGGGACTGCGCATAAAATGGCTGATTTTTGCAAACAAGAAAATAAAAGAGCATATTGTGTTTGCGATAGCTGTACTGATGCCCGTCATTGCTGCTCTGACAGTAGTGGAGAAGAGTGCGCCAGCTAAGCTAGTGCCTGGGGAGATGCTGGCTAATTATGCTTGGTGTGTAGGTTTTGTTTTAGGGAGGGGAGGTGCTCAGCTCTATGCTGTATTTGCTGTGCTAACACAGAAGGCTTTGATCTTTGCCAGTCTAACAGCCTCAGTGCATTCAAATTGGCAGCTTATTTATTGCTTGATTGCTGCAGCTCAAAGGATTCAAGAAACAGGTGGGGCTTGTGCAGTTGGACCACAAAAAGTGGTCTTAAATGACAATGCTCCAGCAGAAGGCCCCTAAAAATCCAGCTGTCTGTGAAAACAATCAATACGAGCCAGTTTTAAATGATTGGGCTTAACGGGAAAACTATCCAGACACGGTTTTTCTAGATTTTGTGTTTCAATGCCAGGGTTTTCAGCCTGGAAGTTCATGAAGATTCTGCAGGGAGGTCCGTGAACTGATATAAAAATGCTACATTAAAAACATAAGAATATCTTTCTATATATTTCAAAATTAAGTACATTAAATTTAATGTGAAATAACAATTGACCATTATCCAATGATGTTTTCACTGGTGCACAGTATTTTTTTTTTATATGTAATATCAAAATAACATGTATAGTAATAATGCTATAGTAAATGTTATACTATGGTAACACTTTAGATTAGGGAACACATATTTACAATATTTTTCCTTAATAAACTCCTAATTTGCTGCTTATTAATAGTTAGGGTCCCACTTTATATTAAGTGGCCCTAATGCCTGTGTACTTACATAGTAACTAGATGTTAAGTAGTATGTGAACCACAGTGGAAGTACACATTATGAACATAGTATCTGAGCTGTAATATTTTTCGACCTACACCAGGTAACACCCTCTGACTTGGTTTGTGTAATTACAATGTGTAACAGTACATATATAACTACATTTTAACAACAATATGTATAAGAGTAATTGGAACAATTTGTTCCATGGGGTGGAGATGGGTAGGTTTAGGGAAATGTTAAGTGTGAGGAGTTGGATCTCGAGTTGGAGTTGGTGTGCTACTGTAATACCAGTGTACTTACATTGTAATTCCTCAGGAACTGTCCACTTAATATAAATTGTAACATTCTGTACACCAACCACAATTTATATGTAAAGCGTAACTTACTGGTCGCTGCTGTGTAACATCAGAGTAATTTCATGGTAAATCCATAGGAATTGTTTACTTATTATAAAGTGTAACTCTTTCTTTACCAAAAAGTGCTGTTAGACCTGTTACACATTATACTTTCATTACCAAAAAGTGTTGTTACAATGTCCTGTTACACATTTGTATTTACACATACCATCCAGTGGGTTGTTACATATGTTTATTACACAACCATTACAGCTTAGTTTACAGTGTGGTTACATACTATGTACACATCTATTTACTATGTAAGTACACAGGTATTAGTGCCACTTAATATAAAGTGGGACCACATTAATATATGCCTAATAATCTAATAAACAGCCCATATGCTAGCAATATGCATGCTAACAAGCAACTAGTAAATAGTGAATAGTGTTCCCTAATCTAAAATGTTACCCACTACTTTATTATAACTACTACTAATACATTTACTACAGTAAAAAGCATACTACTATAACACTACTAACAATTACATTCTTATTACTTATTAGTGTTGTTGTATTGGTTTGTATTAGGAGTTATTCTTATTTTGTTGTTGTATAATCCATGCTCCGTGATTTTACTGCACTAAAATATTTTATATATAATTCATAATAATTTTTTAAAAACTTTTAGCAGTATAGTGAACTATCGGACAACTGATATGCAATGGGCACATATACTGATTAAAATTATGAATATTAACTTAATATGAAGCCTTCTAAATATATCACTCTATATTATATATAGGATAATATGATATAAATTAACTACATATATCATATATTAATACAAAACACATCTCCATTATACAACGAAAGTAAAACAAGCTTTCAGTGGGGTGTCAAGTTGACTTTAAATGTCTAGTTTATTTAGAATGGTACTATTTGATTATTTTACAAAGGGTTTCCGAGAAAATCTATCTTTTCTACTGGAGGTGACTAGTTGGCGAGAATGGTGGTTGGAGGATCTCTAGGCCTGTAAAGGTTAAAACCTCTGCTCTAATGTGTGCTGCTGTACTGAACTGGGAACACTTTGCTTTTTTTTCACCATCCGAATAGCTGCTTTCCATCCTCCTCCCAGAAGCCCAGCCACCACTCTTCTCCCCTGTCCTCTTTTATCTCTCGCTCTCTCTATTCTCACACTCGCCTAGATCAGGTGTTAAACGCTGATATGAGAATTCTCCCCACATCACCAGCCCACCCCCCCAGCCCAACGCACCGGGCAACATGACGTGGTGTCATGCCACAGCAGAAAAACTTAAGCTATTTACGCGCACGCTTACAACCAACCCCCACCCCCCCCCCCCCAAATGATGACACTTCCGTGGCAGGGCTTAAGCGTGAAACGTCTCTTTTTTGCCATTGCTGAATAAACGGTTTATAATGTAAAATCAAATGTTTCCTTTCCGTCACAGCCTCAAAACTCAAAGCACACAGTCTTAGGGCACAAAGTATGTGTGTGTGCCTCTTATCCTCTATCCACTTGTGGGGGGGCGGGGAGTTGATTGGTAAGGGGGACTGTTGTGCATGTCGGTGTTTTAGATAGTAGTGATATGTGTTGCCACAGCAACGAAAAGAAAATATTCATAGAGTCATTTGTTTGGGAATTAAATGGGTTGCTCAAAGTTTTTTGCTAGTTTACCAGTTCTCAATAACATATAGTTCTCAATTCCCAATCATACATCTATATGGAAGTGTGAAAATGTGTTGTAAGGGCTTTGGTCTTTCCAAGCTCAGAGCTATGGGTTAACAGAGCGAGTGAGAGGGGGAGAGAGCAAGAAAACGAGAGAGAGAGAGGGAGAGAGAGAGAGAGAGAGAGAGAGAGAGAGAAAGCACCCGCATAGAGTCGTTGTCCTCTCAACGGTCAGGTTGTTTGTTAGGAATAACAATGTCTTTGCCTCGATGTATCAAAGTAAATAAGCATGCAATGTACTCTGACTGGCCACCATCAAAACAACTTACATGTACAAGGCACAAGAACAAATTACAGCAACACATGATAACATCATGTGCTCATACATACTGTTCATAAAGTTACAGTATATGCTCAGACACTCACAAACACCTTAAATGCAATTCATTGTGCCCATAAAGAAAACAAATGGTGCTTTTACCTGTCTTAAAAGGTTTAATAAACGACTTGGTTTGGTTACAAATTAATTTGGAATTATGACCACAATCTTATATCAGTATGATTTTATATCCTAGTAATGGCATAAATACTTTAGGTTGGAAATCATAATATTTAATATATATTTTTGAATTTATATAACATTAGATGAAAACTTTAACTTAAAAACTTTAGATGAAGCTTGAAGTGAAAATTAAAGGTCTTGTCATCTGAAATATCTAAAAATATTCAACTAAAATAATTTTTAAAAGCAGCACTGCTTGGCAAAAGAGTAACCTATTAGTAACAACATGTCTCCAATAGAAATGAGCAGCACAACACTCAAGTCAAAACTAAAACCTCCACGGTCCCTTTGGAAACTCTAAAAGAGACACATTTGGGGACAAAATAAGAGATTATAAGGGTATTTTCTGAGTGGAAACATCAGAGAAGCAGAAGACTTTGCTTTCAATTCAATCTCATTGCTGTATAGGAGAAACAATTTAAAAAAAAAACTATATTTTCTGTCATAAAGATTTGGTCTCTAGTAAAATGTACATGGAATCTTATAAGTAGACACTTTTCAATCTAAAGTTAAGAGTTTTACTAGACTAGAGATTCACAAGCAGATTACAGCAGTGCTTGTCTGCAATTTACATCATTTCCTGTAGCTCCACTAACTTCCATTTCTCACTGAAGGGCAAAAGGGATGCACTCGACACATTTGCAGGGGAGACACGTGTCTGTATTTTTTCTCCTTGATGGGCCAGGTGTTGCATTCAGATTCCCCTTGAAAGTTGTCCTTTGTCATGCCTTATGTCTTCTTTTTTTTTTTACAAATTCATTTTGATGAAATGATTGCCGGTGCCAAAAGTGTCAGCGAGGTGCATCTGGGGTAAACGGTGGAGGGCGGAGCCTTGCTCCTCCCTTCAAATGTGTCTGTCGTTTCACTGTAATATAGGGTGAATCCAAATCTAATTAGTCATCCCAGAGGTACAGTTCATTACCCTTGTGGGTCGCCTCATAGAAAATCAAGACGGAGAATCCACAACGGCATGTGGAATAACCCCCCCCTATAGGGCTTGTGTGTCCCTTTGCACGGTTCTCCGAAGAAGGGTTCGCCTGAACGCACAAGCCGCTAGAGTAAATGCGAACTATACTCAGGAGGACAGATCAGCTTTTGGAGAGAGATAGAGAGAACGAGGGGGGGACTGATTGTTCTTTACATGGATAACAGACATTCCATCTTCTCCATTTCCCTCGGGAACCCATCTAAACAGTGAACGGGAGAGAGAGAGATGGATGAAAGCGAGAGAGAGAGTAGGGCTCAGAAAGGGCTGCAAATGCTGGTGATTCACTTGAGCGGAGCTACGTGAGGAGGCGGTGCAGGGCAGGCTGGAGGTTTGGGGGGTTGGGAAGGCGGGAAGATGCTAGACAGGAAAACCACACTGTCAGATATGATCAGCTCGCTTGGGCTCAGGGCCAGAGACATCTCCAGAACCTGCGTCAGAGCTCTCGGAGCACCGACTCATCCTCAACACCCTTCTGATCACCTGAAAAAACCTCCAATTTCTCTGTGACTAAAATAAGCTGTCGGTTTTGTTTGAGCCTTTCAAGTTTTGTCCGTGTGATGAATGGGAATTTATTAAGAGGGCTTCGGGACGTGGGATTGTTTGATGCCTGTCTGTTAGCCAGAAGCAGTAGTTGCGGTAGCAAGTGAGCGTCTATGAACTTCAGACAGATCTTCAGGAGGGAAAAGCCATATGTCTTCATTTCAAGGCTTTCTCGAGGTTGTCATCGGTCATTAGGACCTGTGGCCCCTCTCGTTTCTCAACTCCTTGCTTTTCAAACAAGAAAGAGCCATTTGTTTTGATGCGCCATCTGTGCGATTCGCTTTCCCTCCAGCCTTGTCAATAATCATGACGAGCTGACATTTATTTCATTTTCATATTTGTCTTTGAACACCCTGCATCAAAGAAAACCAGCACATGGTGCACGTCCAAAACAAATGGCTTTGAAATTGGCCCAAACGGATGTCAAAGAACAACAGAATGTGCAAATGCACATCTGGAGAAAAACAGCTGTTTTGCTACAGACGAGACATACTTCAGTGGAGCAATGTGATGCTGTTTTTCAGCGGTGTATGAAAAGCCTTCTGCTTGTGTGCTTGTGACTAGACAGCAGAATAAACCGAAATATTGAGTCTCAGGAAAATTGCCCTGAAAGCTTTGGTAAAAAAGACAGCTGCTAAAGATGATGGCGAGTACAGAAAGAATGCAGACCTGAGGGTTCTGTTTGTATGGAAATATAAGTGATGCAACGCTGTTCTTTCCAACGACAATGTTTGTTCTTTTCAAGTGTGTCTAAAATCTGGAATGAAAGGACAGTGCAGGGCACCGATGATTGTATGGATAGATGACAAAAATCTAAATTTTTCTAAGGCTAAAAAAAAAATCAACTGATCCTGATAGAATGGTTCTGTACTATTAAATATATATATATATACTATATATATACAGTTATAATATATATATATATCTATATATATCAGTACATTAGAATATTTCTGAGCTCATGTGACACGAAGACTCGGAGTAAGGCTGCGAAAATCAGCTTTGCTCACCGAATATACTTTTTAAAACAGTTCTTTTAAATTGTAAAAATATTTCAAAATGTTACTGCTTTTGATGCATTTTGGATTAAATAAATGCAGGCTTGGTGAGTATATCGATATTTAGAATAGAAAAAGATTTGAAAAAAAACAATCAAACTGACCCCAAACTTTCTCCCAATGAGGAAAATAAATGCCCATTAATGATAAGCTGAGAAGGGTTGGGCATGGCTTATTAATGCAATTAGATATTCAGTGGGTGTGGCTATTGAGCTCCTACCTCGATCTGCAGCAGTGCTTCTTCTCTCTGCCTCAGGATCTCCACATCTTCTTCACTGATCTCTGACAGGAATGCTTGACCATCACCCTCAACGCTTTCCCCCGCTCCGAACAATGGGCCCTCTTCAACCAGTCCACTGAATGGAGTCTGTAGGCTCTATCCACACACAAACACAAATACACACACACACATACAAAGACGAGATAATCTTTTTGTCTTAACCTTTTAGAGTACATACAATGCTCATATTCATCGATAGATAAGCTATAAACACACACACACACACACACACACACACTGTAAAGCTGCTTTAACAGCTTTAGTAACCATGAAAAAAAACAGTGTCAGTGTCACTTTCAATATCAACTTCTACTACAATTTCTACTATAAAACAGCTCTCCATTGTGTTCATGTTTTTACTCGCAAATGTCTGACCTCAACAGGAAATTTCCCCGCAAATGGTAGACCAATGGTAGTTTAAAGATGTTTACCAGCTGGAGCAAACTTTTCTGGAAAGTTTGCTTTGGAAAGCTGTTTCAAACAAACTTCATTTTGGCCTGATTTTGTTTAAAATTACACCACACCAGTTTGTTCTTCGGTTTCGCTTGAAGTACATCGGGGCCTTAAGGTCAGTCGACCTTTGTACGTTTATCTCTGGACAGCTACTTCATTAAAAAAAATTTCTCGCAGTTATTCTAACATTAATTTTAAAGTGTACCATAGCAGTATTTAATCAAAGGATGATTCCATGTGCATGCCCTGAATACTCACTGACCCCAGAACCGTCTCTACTCAGATCATCAGAGGATCAGAGCATTGCAGATGCTTACAGACGAAGGACCTGACTTTGGTAAAACTTCTATATTAGAAGTGAGACAACTTTCCTTGAGATCCATTTGTAAACATCTTATATAATAGCAAAGCACTGACATTTCACGGCTGTGGAGAATATAATACAATGATAATGACTCGCCACCTCATACTGAAGCAAAAGAATCGCAAAGGAAGCGCCTGCCGCCTTTGTTAGTCATTTAGGTTGAACTCTCTGTCAGCCTGAAGGTTGAAGAGGTGGGAGTTGGTCACTTAGAGAGAGCCACATTGATCTGCTAATTTCTTAACTTGCATATGCATGACATCGATAAAGGCCAGAGGCGTGCTATTATTTTTTGCAATGTGTTGGATGACTCATTGTATTCTTCCCTCTCAGAATTAGCACATCCAATACATCTCGGTTCAGCACAATGCCACTCTGAGAACATCACTTTCTTTGCGCGGTTGTTGTCGTCCCACTCACTGAGGATATCATTGTTTATTAGGTCATAGAGTGGCTTGTAGTTGGAGGTTTTTTTCATCTACTGACAAGATGTACAACATAAATTATCCTTTAATCTGTATCTGTATCTCGGATGCATAATTTTCCCTGAAATTTAGTCTAAAAGTGTATTATATTCTGAATTTTAATGAACTATACCTCATTAAAAATAAGCCCATTAACATTATATTCCTTAAAAAATGTAAATAGGCTTATTTAAACCTTATTTCAAATTTAGACTTCATACAGTAAACTAATAAAATGAGCTTTGAATTTCCTCACAATATTCGGGTTACAAGACATGTTCATACGTGATTCCCTATGAGAAACAGAGAGGGGTCTGCTATAAAGTCAACAGATCCAAGTCAAAGGATCAGCATGACTCATTCAAGATGGGATATTCCCAGTTTAAGACGTTTATTCAGAAATGTCTCAGTAATCTAAATTCTCTGGAGGATAAGTGCTATTATGTAATGTACCTCTGATTTGAAGACTTGCACTCATTCGTAGTAACTTTAATAATTTTTTTATAAAGTTTGTTCAAATATAAGTCAGCAGTCTTTGAGTGTTTGAAGCTGAGTGATGGTTTAATTATAGCAAAGAGCAAGTTATTTACATCAGTGGAGCCATTTTTTCCGCCAATCAATCCAAAGACAGAGCATCCTGATTCCTCTCTTCTCTTGAATTGATAGGTCTCAGGATATTTCTAACTTTTTTTTTCTTTTGTCAGAAGAGCAAAAGGTTAAACAAGTGAGAAAGACAATCACATTTCTTCTCTAATTCTTAGCGTATGGTTTGCTGCTGTAGAAGTGGTGACTCTCACGTTAAGAGTTCCAGACCTAAATTAGCGCAACTAGTGTTAAACAATTATTTCTGCATGTTGACCAATATTGAGGGATGCTGTGAAATCAGCCTGAACAATTAAAAAGTTTGTAACTATACACTGTCCATCATAACTGACACATTTATACAGAGCATTTGGAAATTTGACATTGTAAACTACATAAACGGAACAGTTGTAAATAACATATCTCTACATTCATTTAAACAATTATATGTACAATAATTGTACAGACATTTTCATTAAAGGTTTTACAGAAAAAAAAAATATTTTAAACAATTTTTTTCCTGTTGCATTAATGATATTTTACTTTAATTTTACGTTTTTTGTTTGCACCATAGCTTCCCAGTCCTTTGGACCCTTTTTTTAAGGACCTTTTTTTTTTTTTTTTTTTTTAAACAGAGTAAAACCCTTATTTTACAAATTTTTCCTTGTTTCAATTACGATATTTTACTTTAATTTGACATTTTTTGTTTGGCACGCGTATCTGCCAGTCATTTGATTTTTATTTTTTTAAGGTGCTTGTGTGTGTAAATATGGTAATAAAGCACTTTCTGACTGCTGAAAGTGTGAAAATGGAAAGAGCAAGAGCTTGCACCCAAACTTAAACAGACACTCTCGATCAACCTTTAACAGACTGATGCTAAATAATTCCTTTAACATAAAGTTAGTTTGTCTGTATTCTGTTTTGTCTTAGTACTCAAGCTATGGAAGACTGTTTCTGCCTCAGGAATTTAATCCTCATATTAAAGGTTTAAAGATAGAACGAATCCAAATGCTGAAGGAAAGAAGAAAGAAAGAAAGAAAGAAAGAAAGAAAGAAAGAAAGAAAGAAAGAAAGAAAGAAATATAATAAAAATATAAATAAATTCATAAATGAATCACTTATTTGTAGAAACAGACTCCCATTGTTATTCTTTTTATTCAACGCAATGGGAAGTGAGCCTATAACAAATTACACTTGATGTTGAGAATTTAATTTAAACATATGATTTTCATGAGTACTTTAATAAAAGCCTATACCGCTGTGATTTTTCCGTTCATAATAGTGAGTCACATTCATGAATCATTTTACAGATTGGCAGTGCTGATAACAAACCCTGTTCTCTTCTGAACTCAGGCGGGAAAAAAAAAGACTCCGGCAGAACATGGCGTTCAAACGTTTTACTCTTGACTAACAACTCAACATGTTGTTTGTTTTGGATGTGTTCTTGGCATTCATATTAGAACTACACATCCTGTTTGATTGCTCTGGTCGGGTGTTTCCAGGGGGGATTGTGGAAGGAGACGGAAGATCAGAGACATTGCCGCAGGTGACAGAGTCTCACATAAAAGCATCATCTCTAGAGAGCAACAGGAGGGAAGGGAATAGAATAACAGAGGATTTTAACAGACCTGAAACTGTAAGACTCTATAGTCACATACCAGCTGAGCCAATCTGAGCTGATGTTGGACTGCAGGTAATATTGAACACAATTCCTATCATTCAGTCAGCACTTTCAATCATCAGTACATCCTTGAGCCAACTCAGATGAACTGAAAATTGACGTTTGATGGAATCTGGAAAAACAAAGCTGTGGTGATTGAGATGTCAGTTTTAGTGCGTTTCATCAAATGAAACTCCTCCATTGAGAGTGAACATCACTAGGACTGTCATCTGTGGTCATTCTAAAGCCATCTTGTTTCTTCTCCACAAGATGTTTTCTGTTTTGTTCTCACACTGAAACACAATTTAAGATATCACTTGTTCTGGAGAAATCTGGGGTTAAAGGAATAGTTTACTTAAAAAAAAAACAACAATTCCGTCATCATTTTCCCGTCACTGCAACTTAGGACTTACTTCCCTTCTGTAACATGCAAAAAAAAAAAAAACATAAAACAGGTTTGATAGATCGTATATATCTATATATATATATGATAATATATATTATATATATATATAGTAAAGTTTCTACACTTTTATTATATGAAAACATCTGAAAGAATATTCTTTAATATTTCATTTTCCATGGAAGAAAGAAACGTCTTTGGAAAGAAATTCATGCTCTATTGTTTGAATAAAAAATTAAATTATGACAGAATTTTCATTTTTGCCTGAATTTTTCCTTTTAAGTATCTTGCATGAAGGATTTAGGTTATGTATCTCCTCTTGTGGATCTATATTCCTTCCAGTCCTGATCTTTGACCACCTTCTGATTGCCAGGGCTGCACGTTCTGTACCAAAAGCATAGTGGATCCAAACAAACTTCATATGAGGACTGAGGTTTGTAAGTGTCATGAAGTTCTGACAGTCAATATCTGACCTGCTAGAAAATGAAGTTGTGAGAAAAGAGGGGCATCAAAGAGCTCCTCATCCACACGCAATCACACAGGCAGTCACCCTCTTTATCTTACTGTCACAGGGATGTCAAAGAGCTCATGAAAGAACAAAGAGGAAGAAGTGGACTCTTTCTGGACTGAGATATTGAAGCCCACTCACCTGTTTCCTGTCCTTTTGTGCAGGAGGAAGCAAGGCCCTCGAACGATCTGCAATTTTCTGTCATTGAAAAGAAAAAAATTTACATTAATATGCAAATACAGCCAGGCATGTGACAGCAGCTGAGCTAAATAGAAGTTCAGTGGATTCTTTTTTCAACGGTTTACATTATTGCTGAATGAATGGGCTGCACACATATAGTCGAGGAGACTGGGGACTATTTTAAAACTAAATGTCTTACAACATGCAGTTGTACAGCACATGATCAACAGGGTTATTTCTCTGGCAGGAAAAAAAAAAGTGCAATTGCTTCACTTTGTGAGAAAAAAACATTTTGAGATATAAAACCTATTTTGAGTATCGTATTTCTGTCCAAAAGTATGATAACAACTACTTTTTTTATATATGCTCACTGTCGCTGGAAACTAAAATACACAATTTTATCTTGTGAGAATGGAGGCAATTTTAACTAATTACAATGTTTTCAATGTAAGAAAACATCTTACACTGGACATGGCATTTTGTCATGTCATGACGCGCCACAACAGCTAAAGTCTGTCTACACTGGACGACAAAACGACAATTACAAATCATTTGAGGTGTGTTCCATTCAACCGTAAGTGGACTGCGAAGTGGACTTCACAAGAACATCCGCCTTCTTAAGTGAGATTCCAATCCGAAGGGATTGAACTTGTTCAGTTCAGAGGGCATTGCGAACGGCATAGGGAATAAGGGAACATCGATACATCACTTCACAGAATGTGGAGAGTCACCCAACTGTCATTGCACACCGCGTCACCAGTTAGAAGTAGCGATTGAGCAGAGCCATTGAAAGCGTTTTTTTAAAGGCTCTGCAATGGAGGGGTTGCAATAAATGTTGCTATTACTATACAAACTAGAGCAGGGCTGCCCAAACTCGGTCCTGGAGGGCCGGTGTCCTGCAGAGTTTAGCTCTAACTTGCCTCAACACACCTGCCTTTAAGTTTCCAGTATGCCTAGGAAGACCTTGATTAGCTGGTTCAGGTGTGTTTAATTGGGGTTGGAGCAAAACTCTTCAGGACACCGGCCCTCCAGGACCGAGTTTGGACACCCCTGAACTAGAGTATTTATGAATGGTTATGGCAATGAATGTTACATTTGCATATTGTATTGTATGATTAGATGAAACTAAGTTAAATCGCGTGGGAAAGAAAGCGCTCAAGATTAGACTTCTACAATCTGTTAATAGTCCAAAAATAACTTTTGAAAATATTTATTAGATACACAATTATATAGGTATTTTATATATATTTAAATTTGAAAGTAAAATAAATTACAATATTTGTTATATCATAATCTGCATGACTACGTTGCCTTTCTTTGATGACATTCTAGGGCGTTCCAAATGAGCGATTATTGTCAGCGAAGTCCACTTCAACGGATATCCCGTGCTAAGTGAGTAGGGAGCAGTGAACACTGCGTAGGGACCCTGTCAATCGGAATGCACCTTTGTACTTTGTGTTAGTACGTCATAAATAGAACGAGGCATCAGTTTACTCTCAAGGATTTGCCGTGTTACGTCGCATACACTGTAGACATCATCACTGATTATAATGGGATCTATTGTCTTTTTTCACGATAAAACAAAGATTATCGGAGTATGTTTTACAAGAAGATACTATTTAAGTTTTCTACTTCAAAATTTCAAGTTTAAATCAATTAGTTACTTGCTGTTTGTTTGGAATTGTTTGTCAAATTTGCAAGCAATTTTTGAGTGAAAATTGTTTATACAACACATTTATTTTTCTTTATAGCTAAAAGAAAAAAGTACCTATTGAGTAATATTAATTTGCATTATTTCTAATATCAAGATTGACAGCTGTTGCAGAAAATTTTACAGCCCTAATCACATTTGTTATTTTGTGGACAAATAAAGGTAAGCCAGTGTTTCATGTGTACCTTCTGCAGGTCTCCATAACGCTGCACAGAATCGGATAGCTCTGTTTTGAGTCTTGTCAGACGGAGCCTGTCTTGCTGTGAGGAAACAAAATAGCACGATTTTAAAATGAACGTTGGTTCAGTTTAACATCGCCATACAGTAACTTTACCGTGACAACATTTTATTTTTGTCAGTACAAATGCCAGTGGAATGCTTCATGATATAAACCACCATCGCTGGCTATACTTATATAAGAATGATTGTTCCAGCAAAGAAAGAAAAATGAGAGATGCAGAGAAGATTTATTTTACCCGTGAAGACCCGCTGATGATGTCAGTGAGTTGTTTAACAAGTTGGCTTGTGCTTGTTATGACTTTATTGGTTTGCTGCTGTGTGGAATGTCTGAAAGAGAGGGAGAAGAGTGAGAAGGGTGAAAAGACAGGTAATCATGCTTTACAAACCACAGAAGACGATTCAAAACGATTCCTCAACTATCCCAAGGTGCAATGCTCTCCAAGCTGGGCTAGGTTTACAGCCCTATTGGATGGATTAGACTCAACCAATTAAGTAAATCAATATTAATGACTGTGCGGCAGAGGAACAGCACTGTGCAGTGAGGGACTGTGTGTCATGACTGCAGAGCTCAGATGATGTCAGGAAGGCTTTAGGCTCCAGGCAGGAGTCAATCTGCCGCCCCGGAGGAGAAGCAAAGGATTAGACGTTGTGTACAGAGACAGCAAATCAAACGGAGGAAAGGTAGCACAGCGCACTGAGAGGTTTGCTGTACCGAATGTATTAATAGAGCAGAAGAAATCAAGATTGCATAAATTGGGTTTATGGAGGGTAATATTTATGATTGCATACATAAACGGGAAGAAAGAGACCAATCCACAGTACTGTCTAACATTTGCATAAGGCTCCAGACCAACAGGGGGTCCCTAAAGGGTTACAGTAACGGATCATATTTACTAGATTTCAGGGTTGTGATTCAGATTTTAATTGAGAAATTTGAATTGGCGTGGCAAACCAGATGCAGAATTGCAATTAAAATTTAAATGGAAATAAACTTAAAATGAACTGAAAAATGCAAAGTTTTTCAAATTTTGAATGTTGGCTTGACAAAAAGTTTTAGAGCTTAAAAAGCCTTGAAGTTTTATAAGGTATATAGAGTATCAGAATCAGAATCAGAATGAGTTTTAATTGCCAGGTATGTTACACACTACGATGAATTGTTTCATGACGAATCTCCACATTGTAAATAATGACAGACAGAACAAAAAAAAACCCCCAGATTAATAAAAAATTAAAAAATAGAATAAGTAAATAAGGAATAAAAATATATAAGTTGACAATTGTGTGTGCAGGTATTTTACAATAGACAGTTTTGTATGTACAGTTATATTATGTGCAAATTGAAATGTAGACTGAGTGTGTGTGTTAGATAAATAAGTGTATGAGTGAATAAATAGTGTGTGTTCCACAGTTATTGTCAAGTGTATACAGACAGATGCATTACCTTACATTTCTTTGAATTGACAAACAATTCCTCTTCCTGTCATGGTGATCCAAACTGAAACTGTACAGGCAATTTGATTCAAATTTACATTCATGTATTGAAAGGAAGCCAAATCTTTAATTCCGAAATTTGTTTTATGCCAAATAATACAGCAATGTCAAGTTTAGGTGCTTGCAAGTTAAAAATGTGATATGTTGCACATAATGTCTATTTTAAACCATTGACCAATCAAAGCAATCTAGGGGTGGGATAAATGCTGTATGGGATTTCATGCACCCATAAGCACGCCTTTGGTTCACTTCTATTCCTCCATCTAGCCATTTTCTTAACGCTAGAATGCTTTCTATGTGAAGAGTCCCTGAGACATCCGTGCCCTGGGTACGTCAATGTCATAATCCATCTCTGGAATGGGGGTGAAAAAGGAGGAAACATGGCCCAAAAAAGACTGGAAAGGAGGCAAAAGTGAGAGAATTAAAGACATTGAAAACTTGAGCCTGGCTGTACATTATTTGCAGTTCTGAGCTGGATGGAAGATAGAAGGGAAAAAGGGGCCAACGGGTCAGAAGCTGGTGAGCAAATATAATCTCCTGATAGAAATTCCGCTTTCTCCTCATGTGGAGCGAGGGGTTTGGATAAGGCCATTGATTTAGTGTCTGTGCCCTGCTCCGTCTGATCCCTTCCTTTAAAACTCAAACCAAGACCACCGGCCATAGTCCCTCCTGCTCCCCAGAGATATGTGGTGGCGAACGTGGGGCCCACCTCCCACTCAAATATTGATTTAAAAAGCGAGGAAGGAAACGAGGAGAGAGGCGTCAGGCAGAAACATCTCTCGCGCATTCGTTATGGGTGGGGGCATGTCACTGTCGGTCTCAGTCCACAAGAGAGAAACGAGACCAGTCGAGCAGAAAAGCACCTGTAACAATAGCGGCGGCAGCAGTCGTGCTATGTGAACAAAAAAAACAGAGGTCCACAGTGAACATTCTAATCACACGCCAGAGAATAGGGGAACGTGGCTGAGCAGTTCGACCATAAAGCTTAACTTTGGGCACTTTTTTTAACCTTATCGGGCCATTTCAAGGCTGAACATGAGCAATGACTCACTCCTCTACAGTTCTGCATGCATGGACTTAATATTGCTGGCTGAGATTTTTGGAGAGAGCATAGTTTCTCCTGCCTAAAAGTGTACTACAATGATGGCTAAAATGTAAAAACTTTTTTTTTTCTCCCCTCCAGTACTTTTAATTTGAAGACCCCTCCTGGCATTGCTAATCTGGAATAACATGGTGAGTCAATAATGACAGATTTTGGTGAACTATACCTTTAAGAAGTCGACAATTTGAAAATCACAAGCATCACATGCACCAACACAACACTGACTGAGGCATAGACAAAAGGTCAGCGTGGCATCATTTGCATACGTGTTATGCCATTGCCAATGTCACATTAGCAGTAGTTAACCTGGTGCCCGAGATAACAGAACATAAATGTCCTCTGTGAAATGCAGTTACTGAAAGAACTGACGAATATTCAACAAAGAAACAGAGGCAGAAAAGACTAGGGGGAAAGAAAAAAGACCAGAAGGACAAGGCCAGGCCACAGAAGACTTGCTTTACTCTATTTAAAACCAATCGGAGGAGGGAAGAAAGTCCCATTAGGACAAAAAAAAAACTGGAAACAAACCTCTGGTGAGAGACATTTTTTGCTGCCTGTGATAAATAAAAATGTAACTGCTATAAATCGTTTTATAACTCAAGAATAATGCCTTGGTTTAGTCATGGCAGTTGTACAAATAAAGCCCTTTGAAACGTCCATGACTCAACCTCATTATATTGCACACTGTGATCCACTGAACACCTTCAATACGCCCTCAATTACAGCTTCCTGTGTTCCCTCAACAGTAACATGTGAAACTCAATATGGCCTACACAATCTCAAGGGTCACCACGCAGCGGTGGAAAAGTTCTGTTATTACTCATCCCACATATTCAAAATCCAGCAGTTTATTTCCCCGAATGCTGTTTAGTCATGGTCCGCATTTAGCATGTTTAGTGTCTGTTGAGTTGGCAGAGGAGAATTTGAATCTTCCTCTGCTTTGACTGCTACTGGAGATCATTGAGTGAATCTATGAGAAGATGTAAAATGAGGAGGCCAAGGCCAAACAGACAACGAAAGACATGGTAATGGCACAATTGGAAGCCATGGAAACCTTTCAGATGCTTACTTACACTCTTAAAATGGGTCATATGATGTTGCTAAAAATAACTTTATTTTGTGTATTTGGTGTAATGAAATGTGTTTATGCGGTTTAAGGTTAAAAAACACATTATTTTCCACATACTGTACATTAATGTTTCTCCTCTATGCCCCGCCTTTCTGAAACGCGTCGATTTTTACAAAGCTCATCAGTCTAAAAAGTGAGGTGTGCTGTGATTGGCCAGCTATCCAGTGCGTTATGATTGGCCGAATACTTCAAGCGTGTGACGGAAATGTTACGCCCCTACCATATTGTGATGATGCCCTGTCCGGCCGGAGCGACGATTCAAAAACATGAAAACCCATTATAAACGAGGCATTCATTGCATCCAGTGGGGACATAATTATGGATTATCATGACTTATACTGTCTTTTTACGCGTTGCGTTGCATCGCGCTGCGTAACTATAAAACCATGTCTGCATTTGTGATCGGAGAAAGGACAAACAACAAGCCCTACTCTACACTGCCCAAAACTCATGTTTGAATTGTCAGTGGCAAGTTCTTTAAATATGAAAACGTACTTTCAGTCTGTGAGTCAGAAGTGCCGGCATTGTAGTCTAATCTCCCAGGAAAGAGTCCTCCATAAAATTTACTGCACACATCTGAATATTTGGGTTTGAAGTTGTTCTGGAACAGTGTGTAAATACAACTTAACCACTTATTTCTAGTCATGTCCTCTATTGGAAGGCCAAACAAAGCAGTTTCGCTTTCACAACAAAACACACATCACACCGGCCCGAGTACTGCAGGCCTAGATTGAGCGGAGGCCGGCTTGAGTGAGTGACGGCCGGTGGGCTTGAGAACGGCGCTGCCGGCGGATTCGACGAAGGAGCGGCTGGCGGGCTTGCGGCAACCATATGTGAAGACCCCGGGCTGGACTCTGTTTCGTCCATGGTGAAAGCCGATCCGGCTATCCACAGCACTAAGTTGATGTATTTTTTCAGCGACCAGCACGGATCAGCTCTATTCATGACGAAGCGGATATCGTCCTCTTATGGAAGACCAAACAAAGTAATTTTGCTTTCACAACAAATCCCACACAGTGCCTTCATGACATGGCGGCAGCAACAATTCTACAGCGAGGATAAAAGTTACGCCTTCTTCTTTGCGTGAACATTTGGGCAGTGTTATGCAAATCTTCCCACATCGTGACGTAGATATGTGGGGGCGTGTTAGAACGAGCCGTTTTAGGTAGGTATGGCTGACTCTTAACTTTTATATATCTCTTTCGATTTGAAACTTTAGTCTTTGCAACTTTACAGATCTTCTTTATGCAGGGAAAATTGAAATCGAATCATATGACCCCTTTAAAAGTGTCCAAAAAAAGGGGTTTTCAAAGCAATGCCATAGAAGAACAAGTTTTCAGGTTCTCCACAGAATGTTTCAAAAAACAGTTCTTAAAAGAACCATTTTTTTTCTAAATGTGAAGAATCTAAAGAACTATAAAGAATCTTTTGTGAAATTGAAAGACTCCATATTGGCATTGATGCCAATGAAGAACCTTTAAGATTGTATGGCAAAGTTCACACAAACACACTTGTGTTTGATTTAGAGATAAACGTCTAGTAGGGGGAAGTTGTCACATGTTTGTAGTTGATTACAATTTAAAAAAAAAAGGTTTTCCACAACACTCACTTCATGAATTTAATGTTTAAATTCTGATGAAAAGCATATAATAGCCCTGCTTTAGGGCACATAGTCACATAAGCTAAACATGAATTTAATAATTAATTCAAGACTAAGGTATGTATGCAAAAAGAAAACCCTGAAAAATATTGACTGGAGTAAAAAGTGTGACAGCTTCCCCCAGTTTCGCCCTCTGTGCAGTTCTGCAATATCTCACACTCACAATCTTAACAGACAAACTTTGTAGTTCCACGCTGCCTTGCATAACCTTTACAAATCTAATTTCAAATCCTGACTTGATACCTGGAAGTCAGAATGTAACACAAAGATACTTGTTAAAGTGACTAAAAAGCTACTTCTCTCCCTCAGATGTGTGATGTACTGAGGTCATGCTGTGTGAAGTCTAGAGGGTATTTACTTTTGTGAGTTTTTATTTAGTTTTAGACAGCTGTGTAAGGAACACAATGTTTTTTCTTTTCGTAAGGTGTTTCATTGTATTTCTCACATCACTTCCTCCCTGTATTGCTCAGCTTGTTTCTCAGCCATACAGTATTTACAGCCTGGTTTTATTGTCTTATTTTTTTAAACGCTTCTTATTATTTGACAATTTTCAGAACAAAACAAAAAATACACCACCCACACACACACACCATATATTATATATATAGATAGTATATATATATATATACATACCACAACTTCTCTTTAAACCATACTATGTGTGTGTGTGGTAAAGATCTTATATATATATATATATATCTATAATATAACACCACCACACACACACACACACACACACACACATAGTATATATGGTTTAAAAGAGAATGTTGTTGCACATGCACATTACTGCACTTCATTATATTGGGCACTGTTAACGCTGCAATGAAAAATTATGAGACCACAAAAGGTCGGTCCAGGTCATATAGCCCGAGATCAAGTGAACCAAGAACTCTTTCATTATGCTGTACTTTATATGAATCATACTGCACCATGACGGTATTCATAATCTAATAAACACTGTTCTATTTTTTGCCTTCTATAAACCCAGCTTTCTTTCTGTGATTTTAACAAGTCTAGGGATATAAACATAACACCTATAATCTCTAACAGATGCAATATAACCACTCAGAACAGACCTGTGAATATTTTATTTTTTCAATCTTGCCTTTCGAGTTTGGAGAGTTGTCAGCTGGTACTGTATACAAGCAAGTGTACTGTAAGGTCAGCACTGCATCACACTTAAACTTTTTTGTTGTCATGACAATCAGCGTGCATTTTTTTCTGTCAGCTGTGCATGAGAATCAACAATCTGTTATCAAGTGCATGGTACATAATTTCCAACGATTGTGATAACTCTGAAAGTATACATTTATGCTGCCTCTGTGCATTAAAAAGTCTGAGTAAAAGCACTCGGCAAACATTAAATGCGAGGAAAGAAGTAATTTAGACTACACGTGCACAAAAATCATCACACTCTCCTGATGGCCTTAATAACATGCGCAGTGCAAAAAAATCGTCTCGGTTACATATGGTAACCCTTGTTCCCTGAAGGAGGGAACGGAGACGTCACGTCGGATGACCGACGAAATTGGGGATCTCGCTTAGAGGGACCAATCTACTTCGAGTGTAAACTAAACGAGCCAATGCACATTGGCATGTGATTATTGCATCCAGCTGCTGCTGATCACAGCGTGAGTATAAGTAGGCAGCAGATGCAGCACATATTCAGTTTTCCCGCTGAGGATCCAATCCGTGACCCTCCGTCTCAGCGGTGGTACAGGAGCTGTGGCGACGGGACGTGACGTCTCCGTTCCCTCCTTCCCGAAGGAGGTTTCAGAAGCTCGAACCTTCCCGAAGGAGGTTTCGGAAGCAATACACATATGGACATCCCTTAGGTGCATATGGAAGAATGGAGGTGATTTAACCCTCTTGGAATGGCAGAAGTCTGCCGGGGAAACACGGGCTCTGAGGTTATACTGTGGACTTTACACATATGAGACCCACTTGGGTCTTACATATGGAACCCAGCCTTCTACCGGTTCTCGAGGTTTAAGCGAGTGAAGGCCTGGCGCCAGATGCTCCGCCACGTCTGACTGCCGTGGGGATGGAGGAGCTCAACAGGGTCTATTATATGGACTCTCTGGAGTGGTTTTGGCAAGCCGACCCGAAGCCGGGGCCTCTCGGTGCTTCTACCTGTTTGAGGTGAGAACACAGGAGGATACCGGCTCCACACGAAGGCTATAGAATCTAGCGAACGTGTTAGGGGTCGCCCAGCCCGCAGCTCTACAGATATCCACCAGCGAGGCACCACGAGCCAGCGCCCAGGAGGATGCAACACCTCTAGTTGAGTGAGCTCGCAACCTGAACGGGCAGGGCACACCCTGTGCCTGATAAGCCAGGGTGATGGCATCCACTATCCAGTGGGCCATCCTCTGCTTTGAGATGGCATTCCCCTTCTGCCGGCCTCCGTAAAAGACAAAGAGCTTGTCTGAGGTCCTGAAGCTTTGCGTCTGGTCAATGTAGCACCTTAAGGCTCGGACTGGACAGAGCAAAACTAGGGCTGGGTCTGCCTCCTCCGAGGGCAGCGCTTGGAGGTTCACCACCTGATCCCTGAAGGGAGTAGCGGGAACCTTGGGCACGTAGCCGGGCCGGGGCCTCAGGGTTACCTGGGAATCAGCCGGCCCGAACTCTAGGCACAAATCGCTGACCGAAAATGCGTGCAGGTCCCCTACCCTCTGATGGAGGCCAGTGCTAGCAGGAGCAAAGTCTTCATTGAAGGAACTTCGGCTCAACCGCCTGCAAAAAGGCTTCAATGGGCCCTGCTGTAGTGCCGTGAGCACCAGAGGCAGGTCCCACGAGGGAATAGAGGGGGACCGTGGAGGATTTAAACTTCTCGCCCCCTTAAGGAACCTGACTACCAGGTCATGCTTCCCCAACGACCTCCTTCTACGGGGTCGTGGTTAGCAGCGATTGCAGCAACATAACTTTAAGGGTGGAGGGAGACAGCCTTCGCTCCAACCCTCGCTGCAAAAAGGACAGCACAACTCCGATCGGGCATCTTCGGGGGTCTTCTCGGCGAGAAGAACACCACTCAACGAACAGGTTCCACTTCAAAGCGTAGGCGCTCTCGCTGAAGTGATGTTGTCAACTACCTCTTGGGGTAGGCCACTCCGAACCTCTGGTCCCATCCAGGACTGACATAATTTTCCAGAGGGTCGGGACGCGGTGCCAAAGTGGTGCAAAGTCATAATCCTTCCTCAGAGGAATCGGCCAAGGAGTGGCTGTCGCGAGGAGCATTAGTTCTGGAAACCAGGTCAGATTGGGCCATTAAGGCACCACAAGCAGGACCTGCTCCTCGTCTTCCCTGACCTTGCACAGTGTCTGTGCTAGAAGGCTCATTGGGGGAAACGCATATTTGCGAAGGCCCAGCGGTCAGCTTTGTGCCAGTGCGTCCGTGCCGAGTGTTCCCTCGGTCAGGGCGAAGAACAACTGGCAGTGAGAGGTTTCTGGAGAGGCAAACAGGTCTACCTGATTGGCTCTGAAACGTCCCCAAACCAGCTGGACCGTCTGGGGATGGAGTCGCCATTCTCCCGGGAGCGCAGCTCGGGAGAGCTCGTCGGCTGCCCGGTTGAGCAGACCAGGAATGTGAACAGCACAAAGTGATCTCAGATGCTTCTGACTCCATAGGAGGAGGTGGCGGGCGAGTTGCGAAATGCGACGGGAGCGCAGACCACCTTGTCGGTTGATGTACGCAACGGTCGCTGTGTTGTCCGTGCGGACTAGTACATGCTTGCCTCGTAAGCGCCCTTTGAGACGGCCCCGGGCAAGGTGCACTGCCAGCAACTTGAGGCAGCCAGTGCAGTTGGGGCCCCGTCCAAACCCCTGACACTGCAAGCCCGTTGTACGTGGCCCCCCAGCCGGTGGTTGAGGCATCCTTGTGAACCACAGCATGCCTGGAGACCTTTTCTAGGGGCACTCCTGCCCGGAGAAACACAACGTCTGACCACGGGGTGAAGATTTGGAGGCAGGCCGGTGTAACTTGGACCCGAAAGGTGCTGCGTTGCCACGCCCACCTCGGGACTCGGCCATGGAGCCAGTGCTGCAGCGGTCTCATATGGAGCAGCCCCATAAAAATAAAGGTACTTCACGATGCCATAGAAGAACCTTTTTCATCTAAATGGTTCCACAAAGAACCTTTAACATCTGAAGAACCTTTCTGTTTCGCAAAAGGTTTTTTGTGGTGAAAGTAGGTTCTTCAGATTATAAAAGAAAGAGATGGTTCTTTTAAGAACCTTTGACAGAATGGTTCTTTGTGGAACCAAAATGGTTCTTCTATGGCATCGCTGTGAAGAACCTTTTAAGCACCTTTATTTTTAAGAGTGTAACATCTTCCAATAAGGCCGATCGTTACATACAGTGACAGTGTCACATGTGTTACTATAAAATGATGCAAAATTTAAAATTTTGTTTAAAAAAAATTCTAGCTGGTATAAATGTTCTCAATTCATCCACTATATTAGCAGGTGTAGTAATAGAATTAACAAATCAGTTCAATGTTTGTTTAAATGTTTATATTCTGGCTTCTTTCTCTCATTCCCATAAAAAAAGATTTGGGTTTCAACATTTAAATACATGGAAAATAAAACTAAACATACCTAATTATATATTGTCACCCCCAGCAGCTATAAACTAAAAGTCTTGACTTCAGAAGAGGAGCATTGATGAATATTCTGGTGTACTCATCCTGCACTCTTCGTCAAACCAGAGAACTGAGTGTCAAGTTGGGCAAGTTGACTTGCCCGCTGAGCCGAGGAAATGTAGGGCTAATGAGCAGAAAACAATTATCCCATCGTAACGTGCCATTAAGCAAAGATCCCGACCTGGGGTAATGACGCATACCGGATCAGTCATGTTGCCGGACACCATCCTGACATTGTCAGGTGAGGCAAAGGTCGCGCAGTGATGCTGTACATAATCAAAATTATGGAGACTACATATCTCACGACGACTCACGAATGATATTCACTAAAAGGGCTACAGAAACTCTTAGTTATTTGTTTGTGAGGAGTGAACATTCACAACAGGTTCTCAGAACCACTTAATTTGGCTAATGGTCTTTATGGTGCATTTTTCATTAAGCATATTTGCCATGTTGGTTTTATGAATAATATATTTCACACTACATTGATTAAGTGGGGTTTTTAATAGAAGTGAAATTAGCTAGATGAGTTTGCAAGTAAATTGCACTTGTTTTGCTTTGAAAGCTTGAGGTGATGTAGAAGTCACTTTTAATCATCTGTTCATTTTCTGATTGCTCTGATAATGCATATTTAACTTTACATTTGCTTAGGAGATCAGACGATTAATAATAGACATGCTTGGTCTTCCGCCAAGATTGCATTACTGAATCATAATATTACTGTCATGTCTGATATTGGGTACGTTTTTTTCTGCGGAAATACAATATTGCAATGTATATGATTGCCTGTATGGTAATCACTAATATGAAATACTGAATATAATATCTGATTTGCAGCAGTGGTAAACTATGGTACCTATGACATCCTGATTTTTATCCTCAACATCATAAAATGAGTAGTCAGTGCTGGGTAGATTACTTACAAAAAGAAGTCCATTATTAATTACAAATTACATAATGGAAATTGTAGTTAGTAATGTAATCTATTGGAATACACATTATTCTAACTACTTTTAGATTACTTTTGACCTAACTCATAAGATAATATTCTCCTATCGTTGTTATTCAACAGCATAATGCTTAAGTTGCAGTCAAACCTGGGGTTCCTGAAAGAATTGCAGGGGGTTTGTGAGGTGATGAAAAGCTACTGTAATTAATAAAATCACAAAAAATTTAATTTTTTCCCATTTTCTGTGTAATTATATTCACCTCACACCAGCTGTTGTGTGCAATTCCATAAAACTGGGAAACTTTTTGAATAGGATTTTTTAGAGAGGAAATTAAGAGAATTAGTGCAAATCAATACATTATGAATAATTTACTGCCATTGTGTAAACAGTATGTAACCCACAGATGAAAATTCTTGTCATCATTTACTCATCCTCGTGTTGTTTCGAACCTATATGACTTTCTTCCTTCCTCTGAACCACAAAATAGGACGTTTTTGAATGGTGGTGCTCTTTTCCATACAATGAAAGTCTGTGAATAGATGCTGTCAAGTCCAGAAACTACAAAAAGCACCCCAAAACACTCATGCACCCAAGTCTTCTGAAGTCATACGATAGCTCTGTGTGAGAAAGAACACAGAAACTCAAATAATTTCTCACTGAAAAGTTTCTCATCTGCTGCTGCTCTCGTGAAATCTTGTGTTTGCATAATTAATAAATTAATTAATAAAACATGACACATTACATCTCCATTTGTGGTATACAAAATAAGGAAAGTCACAGAGGGTAAATAATGCCATAATTTTAATTTTTTGAGCAAATATTCGAGGCACCTTTTTGATATGACCATCTACTTGAATGTAATTTTGGTCCTTACAGGCTTCTCAGCATAAGGCTCACCTTCTGTCTACAGAATCCTCAGCAGAGACGAGGACGGACAGTGCAGTGTGTCCTCCACTCCAAAGACAAAGAGCGTCTCTCAGAAGCCCTGTACGCAGCAGAGCGGAATGTGTAATGCTCTAAAGAGCACAATGACAAACAAAGGGTGTGAACGATTAATCCACTTAGTTTTGCTGCTTGTGTGTTTCTATGATTACAAAGATGGGTCGAATTTAATTAGCCAAGTGATTTTTCACTGGAATACGATGCACTGCACGTGTACAAACACTTAGAGTTGTAAGTTGTCAAGCTAACACTTGAGAGCAGGGCTACAACTAGTTATTTTTTTTAAATAATCATGTAATCTCTTTTTATTATTCTAAAATGCTTTGTGATAGTTAATTTATTGTCCATTTATTACTATTTTTATTACATTTATTTATGCTTTCTTTCTTGATTACATGCCAAATTATCACCTTTGAACAATGTTCAACAAAGTACACTATACAAAAGAAAATAAAAGAAAAGAAACGAAAAAAAGAATGTACTGCTTTTGAAAGAAGTGCTTACCAAGACTGCATTTATTTAATCAAAGTTACAGTAGCAACAGCAATATTGTGGAAATATTATTACAATTTAAAATAACTGTTTTCAACATTAATATATTTTAAAATGTAATGTATTCATGTGATGGCACAGCTTAATTTTTTAGCAGCCATCACATGATTATCCAACAATCATTTTAAATTGCTCATTTGGTACTCAAGAGACGTTTCTTATTATTATTACCAATGTTGACAAAAGTTGTGCTGTTTAATGTTGTGTATGCATGTATGTATTTATTTATTTATTATATGATGCATTTATGTTAAATACAAGTCTTTTGTAACATTATTTTATCAGTTTAATATGTCCTTACTGAATTAATAAATATTAATTAAAAACAAAAACGTTTGAATAATCGAGTATATGTTGTGAGCAATAATGGTTAAATACATAAGTTGCAATAATATATCATTTTAATAGTATGCTGTATAATTGCAATATAAAGCAAACACTGGCATAGGCTAAAGTTACTGCTCATAAAATATAATGCAACACCTATAGAAATATTGCTATTTAAAGTTATTAAAAACCTACATTTGATGTTTAATAGTGACTGCACTCCCTTTCTGATGTGCTGTTTGATTGACAGGCATCATTATTATTATTATTTTTTAATTAGTGGTTGAAGTCTCACTTGACATTTTTTAAGATGTCATTCCATTTCTACAGGTTATCAAAAAAATATTTTTATAGATTAAGTCATGCAACAAAATACCCACAAATCGCACAAAACAGTGGCCATGTGCCTCATCTGTCTCTTTTATTGCCAGTCTCTGAAGTCCACTCAGTTAGTGCATTTTTAGCGCACTGGCAGTCCATATCTTGATTGCCTGTGACATTGTAGAGCACGTGAATGCTTGTGTGTGTATGCGTGTGAGGATGTTTGGGGGGTGGGGGGTCAGTCTGCCAGGGCCTTTGGGCGACATATCGCCATCTGGGAGGTATGACCCTGGAACTGCGAGGTTACCGTGGAAACTGGCTGTAATATAATCATGGCTGGGGTGCAGCAGAGGGCAGAAAGAGTAAGAAAATGGGTAGAGTCAGAGAACGAGCGACAGAGAGAGCGAGAGAGGGGGTTGCTGTCAAGTGCCCTGTTTGGAGCAGCAGGATTAAGCCTGGCACGAAGGGAAGCACATTCAAGGTCAACTAAGAAACAGCAAAAAAAAATAAAAATTGTGAGAAGCATGAGTTTGGTATTTTATATTCACTCATTGTAGCTGGTTTGCTCATGTTGATATTTATGGACTTCCGTTGACTTATGAGCTGTTCTTTTTAATGAATCACTCAAAAAGACACAAATCAGTCTCAAACTCTTGAGTTGTCCGTGTGAATCAGTGTAATGACTCACTGACTGAATCAGAGAACTGTTATTGTGTATCCACATCGCTCACAAACAGATAGTTCATCAAAAAATGAAAATTCTGGCATTATTTACTTCTCTTATGAACATGCCAAATACAGTTAGAACGGAAGTCAAGGTTCACAGTGAATAATGATTGCTTTACATCACAGGGCTTCAGAAAACTTGGAATTTAGTGCAAGACTCATACAAACTACTTTTATGGTGTTTTTGTATCTTTTTAAAGCTAGAAAGCCTTGCTTTCCATTCTTTGTAGCTGCATGGAAATAAGCGAACAGCACAAATCTTTAAAACCCACCATTTGTGTTCTACAGAAGACATTTTTTGGGGTTAACTACTCATTGAAATCATTGTAATTACTGGTGAATGTTCATACATTAATGTTTGAACAGAGTTTACTCATAAAAAAGGTAATTTATAAAAAAAGAAAAATGTTTCACCAAAATATAGGCCTCCTTTTATATGTATATAGCTATGTCCAATTATTCTTAAATTACTGAAAGAATCATTAACAAAATCATTAAGGAACTCCAGTGGATTTGTAACATTCATCCCTAATGGAGAGTTCAAAAGACTGAAAAAGTGAGAGACGCAAAGAAAAAGCAAGAGAAGCAGGTGCAACTTTGTTGAATATACATACAGACGCTAATGAAGTGGATACAACAAATATATCACAGATATTTTGCACACTAGACTTTTCACATCAGCTAATGACTCAGGTGTGCTTGAGACTAGCTGTCTGCAATAAGCCTACACTTCGTACAATTCCCTACAAGACAAGACTGCAGCAGCACACAAGGGAAATGTTACACGCTAATGCAATTCGTGATATAATTTTAACTCGTAATTCTTTATTATCTAGCATGCAGTCACTCCATAAGAACAGCAGAGGGTGTAGCAGCAGAAAGACATTGCTGCTTATCTCATTTGGTTTTAGGCAGCCAATCTGCCCAAAGGCTTTATAGCAAACAATATATGTCATGTTGCGCCTTAGGGATGGTGATTCTTCAAGGGAAATAAAAACAACCACACACACACACTCTAGACAGCATTAGGTTTTCAGTGCTTTCATTAACAAAAAATGACTGATATAATTGATGATTCGCCACTGGACACAGATTGTGTAATGCATTTCAAACAACAGCAATTTCAGACCATGCAGCTACATTGTCATCGGAAAGAAATTTAGTAATTGCGGCATCCTGACTACAGAAGTCAGATGAGTAATCAATACATGCTGGGCAGTAGGTGATGAAACAGTGAGAGCGAGCACTCAGATGTTGGTCGGTTTTAAAGAGCTCTATAGAGTCAGCAAAAGGGAAGCTATTAAAACCACTGAAGGCCTGTGAGGGAATATCATCACATCAGAATCTAGTACAAATCTACTTTTCTCTGCTGCAATAAAAGGTCCAGGGAGTTTATTTATAAATATAAAATTATCTAAAATTATATATGCACTCAACATCAATGAGTTATTAGCATGCATGCTCAGGTTTGCGCATGTGTGTTAACTTACAAACTCTGCCGTAGCTCTGCTGTGTCTCTGGATGTTCCCAGCGATTGAAGGTTTTTCTCTAGTGTTACCACTGAAAAAGACAGACAGAAATTGCTTTGTTTTTAATTTTGTCACTTTCACCTTACAACTTACAACGCATGCCATGCTTAATGGCTCTCTATCGAGTTCTGAATATTTGGAGGCTTTTTAAACTCACCGTTAGCATTGATCTGGAAGATGTTAGAGGAGGTTTCCTGGAAAACATCTTGCAGCTCTGAGGGACTGACTTGCGTAGCTGTAGAGGGAAAACAAGGATTGATATTTGACAATTTTATTTAAATTGTGAGCACATCCTTAAAAGATGATGGTTGTCATTTATTTGATGTTAAAATATTACACTGCCAATTTATTCTAAGCCAGTGATGTTAAAACAAATAGTAGACACAACCTTGATTAGATGAAGAACATTCAAAACTGCTGTGACCACACAATAGTTAAATTCATTATTAATGTTAACCACTTAAATGTATTATAAATAATAAATGTCACATTGCTTGCAAACAGCCTAAAGGCTTATAACAAATTACTTTGTGAAGAAAAGTTAATTGTGACTATTAATAGATTAGATGAATTATTGAAAAATTACACTACTTGTTTATACTTTTAGTTCTTTTGAACTTTCTAGTCAAAAAATAATCCTGTGGAGAAAATAAAGTTTTCACTGTTTCCATGAAAATATTAAGCAGCACAACTGTTTCTGATGTTGATATGATGTGATGCTACAAACTGGAGTAGTAATGCTGAAAACTCAGCTTGTCCATCACAGGAATAAATTCAATTTTAAAATATATTAAAATAGAACACAGTAATTTTAAATGAACATATTATTTCAAACGTTACCTGTATTATTACAGTTTTTTTTTTTTTTCAAATAAATTGGTGAACAAAATATTTACTTCTTTCAAATAACATAAGAAATCATGACATCTTACCAATCCCACATTTTTGGTAGAATATTTATGCATTTATTTATTGATGTATTATAAATAGGATACATTAATTAATTTATTTATTTAAACTCTTACCTTTGGTAAAAATCACTATTATTACATAGTGCTTTGACTATGAGTATGATTATAGTTTCTCTTTATTTAGCTGGCACATCCTACTCATGGGGGTCTCCATATTTCTGCTAAGTGAAGCCAAACAAAGCAGAATCAAAAACACACCAGGTTTCTGGGCAGCAGCTAGGCCTAAACAGACTGAGTCGTGAGCCACCCAAATGGGCGTGTGGGCGCAGTCATTTTCTTCATCAAAAGCATGTATCATGCTCACCTTGATAAGAACAGGTAATCATTAAGAGCTCTTAATCAAAATCCACTGCACAACCTCTGTATCAAAGTACAACCTACTGGCCCTGCGCACATGCACACAAATATGTCGTCTCTCAGCTTTTGTCTACCTCTGCCCTCAAAATGACTGTAATTGACGTGCTGTTTTTCACAATTCTTCATCTGTGCTCTAATGCACTTGCTCTTGAGAGGGGAAAATCACAGGCAATCTTTTGAACAGATGCATATTCAACTCTGAGAGAGGGTTTGGACTTGGTACAGGGGATGCAGATAAAGACAGAAAGGAGGAGGAAAGGGAAGAGCAGCAAATATTGCTGTCCATGATTCTTGTTGGTCCACTGAAGCATTATTGCGGCACCCAAAATAACTCCTCAATGATTTTTGTTGGTAACACTTTCTATGAAGCCCATATAATAATAATAATATTTTTTAAGGCATTAGAAATGATGCATAATTCATGATAAAAACCGGATAAAATAGTTGGATCATTCATGAATATTCATTAAGAACAGTATAATATACGGTAATAATTAATTACTCTTGTGGGTTATAGCTTTTAAGAGTATGGAGTTATAAACAATGAACACGTTGCATCCACTTTACAATGGATTATATTATCATAGCTTAAAGTATTATAAGTCTCATATTGGCCCATTTTTATTATGCTATTTACTAACGCGCAAAGACCCCTAATAAGTAGTAATAATAATAATAAAAAAAAAATTCTCTCAAACAGCCATAACATCAGATATCAGATCAGATGAATGTGTAATTGCACCATTTACTGTGAACTATTTCTATTGTATATAGTTTGCTTTTTGATGTGGTACCTTAAACAGCGTTGTCAAGTGACTCTGCAACTACTCTCTAACTAGCGGCTCAATTAGAGTATTAGTATGTCTGTTACTGTAAATATTTGCTAACACTTTATGGTCAACCAACAGATAAACTGACTATGAGTGTCTTTGCAAGTACGTCAACTTATTCTACCATACTAGATTCTACCATTCTTGAGCATACTAATACTCTAATGAGAGTTAGTTGGCATGTAGTTGCACATATGCGTTATGTCGATTGATTAAGGGGGAAATTACAAAATACAAATGTAAAACGCATATAAAACATGCATTATGTTGATAGTATACGTTTGTTATAGCCCCAAATTATGGTCATTATAATGCCTAAGAAAGCCCTTATAAGTGTATTAAAATTGCGGGCTTCATAGAAAGTGTTACAATTGTAAACCCATATAAAAACAAGTTGCATCTTGTTTTCAGTTGGAGTAAAAGCTCACATCAGTTCATGAACATTACTCACAGGGAACACTCAAATAACCTAACCACTTACAAGATGTAGTAATATACTGTGCAGATCTTAAATAAACAATGTCAATATATGATACAGTCCATTATTCTGTAAATGAAGTAGATTTAATATGGTGTTCATTGTGTGTTATAAATAATCATACTCTTAAACTTATAACCACAAATACGTAAGTATTATGATGTATTATAACTGTTGTTATGATTATTCATGAGTTGATATAACATATTATAAGTTTTTTTATAATGCATTATGCATTCATTATAATGCCTTAAGAAAACCCTTATAATGTATTATAAATACGGGCTTCATAGAAAGTATTACCTTTTTTTTTTCTTTACAAATAAGGTAGAGAGACTTGAGGAAGAACAAAGAACTCATGGATGCTGCTCAGGAGGATGCTAGAGGGAGACGAAACCCTCATTTATCTCTACAGTCATGCTTCAGCTATCATTAAAGCAGAGTGAAAACTGAGATTGAAGAGTATTAGGAAAACATAACTTTAAATGTAGCATTATATCACTTGCTCAAGCAATGGATCCTCTGCCGTGAATGGGTGCCGTCAGAATGAGAGTTCAAAAACCACATATCATCAACATGTTAATCCCTACAAATCGCTGATCATGAACATCTTGAAAATGAAATGAGTGTTTTAATAAAAAAAATAACACTAAGGCGTTTGGAACTTCAGCCACGATTTGGCCAAATAAAGTTCATAATACTAATAGGCTCAGATAATTTCACCTTTCGGTTGTGCCTCAAACCAAAAATCGAAACTGACCAAACATTATAAACTCTGTTTTTGAGATGTTTTCACGGGCTGTAACTGATGTTTTGTGCATATTTCTCTCCTGATTCACATGAGACAACTTTTTCACTGGAGAAAGTGAAACTGGATTTTTTCACTTTTTAGCTGAAACAGCCGTTTGGAATTTAAAAATGATTTGTTTCTTACAATCACACAGGTTTTTGCTTCACAATATGTTAATTGAGGGGGGAATGGAGTCAGGGACTAAATGTGAAGTTTTTATCGCTGTTTGAATCTCCTCTGACAGACCCATTCATGCAGAGATCATTGGTGCGCGAGATGTTAATGCTAAATTTCAATATTTCCAGATCTGTTACATAACGAACAAACTCATTAAATATGGATTGCCTGAGGGGCGAGCTCCTTTTTCAGCAAATCTTCATTTTTAGGTGAACTTTTCCTTTAAGAATGTGTCATAGTAAACCAAAGCCCCAGTACAGGACACGTTGATGACTGTAGAGCTGACTTGTATAGGCAACATCAATAAACATTGATCATCACTGAAATGTTCTCAATGATAAAACATGATAAATTATGTTATTAACCAGTTCAAGAGCAAGGAAATGGGGATCCATGTGACTAATAGTTTAACATGAGCAGATTAAAAATAAATATATATATATAGCATTGGTGGGTATGTACATGAAAGCGGAGGGAAGCGGGTGACATTATAAATTGATGCTTCAGCAGATGTGTTTGTGTCTGTGGGTGTGTGTGTGTGTGGTGTGTGTGTGTGCTGCAGTACCCAAAAGGCGTATAAGCTGGTTTCTCGTGGATCATTCAGGGAAACAACCTTTTGTGCCCTACTGTTATCTCCACTGGCCGCCAGCGTATGCGCACGAACTCCTCCATACTCTCCCTCCATCACGAGTGATGAGGATGTCCTATCATCCACTCTGCATTGAGCAGTATCATATATACAGTAGGGGGGGCTAAGAAGTGGGAAAAACCAAGGTCACACATTCCGTGCGGGGGGGCCCCATTGAGAAGAACCAGCAGGATTCGCTCTCAACTTTTCATGAGGAGAGATCAGCTAACAACCCAACCTAAAAAAACTTTTCCCCATCAAACACACACTCTTCTGCGTTGGGAATCTCTGACATTTTTTTTCTATAACCATATGTGCTGTATGTCGATTTGCTATTTATTTGGGTCTGTGCACGAGTCAATGATCAGGCTGTTCACATATATCTGAAACTAGAACACCTCACAATTTAAATACAGGAAAATAAGAACACAAAACTATTACTAAAAAAGTAACTCATTCAATGCTATGTGGAAAATGAAGATATTAAATAAAACACCCATACAGATTGTTTTTACACTTCATATAAAGCAATAACATACATATAGATAATAGATATATGAAAAGATAAGACTAGTATATATATAGATATATGAATATATATACACCATACAAGTATAATATAAAGAATGATACACATACAATGTATATGTATATGTACAACTAATATATAATATATATATATATATATATATACAACTATACAGATACAGATATTACATAATATTATATACATATGCATTCCGTCAGATTTACTAACCAAAATGCACTTGTAATGTGCTGTCAACTATGTGTGTAATTTGCATTACGCCTGGACAGATGTCTTTTCAAACATGGATGAGTAGGCAATTCATATGTTAATTTTTCTGCATAAAAAGCTATATTGCAAAAGATCGTGTGACAAATAGGTTAAGCACCTTTTCTGCTGTACTCAGACTGGTACGCTTAGTTTACTGCTACACAAACCTCAGTGAATTCAGGACAGGTGCTACTTAAGATGTTTTCCATATTTCTGGATTTAAATTTTATTTTAACTTTATATTATAAAATATTATAGACTATAGACTTGAAAATTTCCAATTTAACGTGCAGTTAGATTGTACAGCATTCCAAATGTAAACAACCATTGATAGGGTCATTGTAATATGTGCATATTTAATTGTGATCCATTATTAGGTTGTTTTTTTTTTTGTTGTTTTTTTTAATAAATAGTGCACACTCAACAGAAAACAAGACGTAATGGAAATTAGGAGAGCTCAGAAAGTACATTTTAGGATTTGAGAGTAGGAGCCTCTGGAAATAAACAGAGACAAAAAGTGTTGGAAAACATAAACCAAAAGCACTTTCTCTAGTCCCCGGGGGGTGAGAAAATGTTCTAAATATCTGGGACACCGGGACAAATTACTTCTGCCTTCTGAAGTGTGTCGGCAAGGCTGCAATCTGAGATCTGCAGGGTGTACCAATTATACTGCTCAATCAGGGAAATGACATTAATCAAAAGCTTTCTCCTGTTATTGCAGAGTTCCAGCATGCGGCTCTCATCCACACACATCACCACACAATCAGGAATAAAAACGCAAATCAAACACTAGACGTAATCCATGCATTGCTGGGAGCTGTAACAGAGGGTAAAAAGCTGAGTGCGCTAAGACGGGTGTATAGCCAGAGATGGCTGTCAGACGATATTGTGTAAATACAGTGGAGCGGGTTCCGTATCCCCGCAGTGCAAGCACCAGGGCCTGTGCACAAGACTCACTAAAGAAGGCAATGCATGGTGATGCTCAAGCAGACATGTAGTTTAGTCAAAAAATGCTGAAAATTCATTAATTCGTTTTGATTGTCGATGTATTATAAAGCATCCTGAAGGATGAACCATTACATGATTCTTAAAATAGATCGGAATCCCAATCCGGCATGACAGTATAGTTTCTATAAATTGAGAAAATGTCAAGTCAAATCACTTTTGGCTGTTAGCGGCTAGCAGAAATAGAATTGAAAAATGAATGATATGGAATTGATATACTGTCTGTATTAAAAAAAATTAAGTTTTTTAAAAAAAGTATGATACTAATGTAAAAGTTATCAATTTCTAAAAAAAAAAAAAAATTTACTGGCCCCAAAACTTTTGAGGGCAGGTATCTTGAGTATGTCAGTTTTTTTTTTTAGCACTTTGGCAAATAGTTAAGTTTTTTTTTTAAGCACAGGCTTTTAAAAAATTTTTTACATTTAACTTAAAACTAGAAAACTTGCCCACTGGGGCAAGAACAAAAAAAAATCATAATAATTCAATATATATTTTCTGAAAATGTCTTAATACCTTGCTACTCGAGTAAATTTATGGTGTTTTAAGGATGGAGAAGTCAAATACACTGATTAAGGAAATTATTTTTTCCCCAGAGTAAAAAGGCTCCATGCACACTACAGAATGTTTTAGTACTGCAAAATATGCTCAGTTTAGTTCGCTTTTTCAAAATACTTGGAACCCAAGCCTGAAGTGCACTGCTTATTGCACGCATGTTTACTTGCTGTCATCAACACTAGAAGTCACTGTGTGTTTTAGGTTGCGAGCACAGCATGAGCAGCTTCAGTGAGTGCATTAGTAGGTTCTGGCAGTGCTTTGCACCCTCCTTTGAGTCTTCTTCTGCAAATACACACACACTTGTACAAATTAATGTGAATGTGCTTTCCAAGCATTTGAGACCTTTTTGGTGAAGACAAATCCATAATGTACCCAATTAGGTTTGGTTTATTCAGCTTGGACACAAACCCAAGGACAGTCATTTTGCTCATTTTACAAGAGAAAGAGAAAAAACAAGGCTCAAGTATGTTAATGGGTATTTAACACATAATGTTTGACATTTCCAGTCTTTCTCAGCACTTAACTTGTCGCTAAACGTTATGAAATCTGCTCTCATTGCACTGATGTAATCTCACAATCCATACTGAAATGTACTAAAAGACCCCCACCTCCCCAAGCCCACCAATTACAACGCAATCAAGACATTGACGCACGGCGTGGCCTTTCTAGGTAATCATGGAATGCTTGATTACTTCTGTGAGCGAAAGGACCTTTACTCCTTAGTCAATTTGCTTTTCACATTTTGTCTCGGTAACATACAATATGGTTACAGACAATAATACTGGTTTACATGAAATTGCACTCGGAGAAGAGGGTTGCAATTCTGAGAATGAGACAAAAGTGCAGTAATTGAACTTATATGTAAAACCCAGACTCACAATGCCAAAGATCCCTGAAAAAGGGATCTTACAAACACATCCAGGCATGGCATAGTACAGGCAAACAATCAGGCCTTGTTTTGTAGCTGTATGTGCGTGTGTGGTGTCACGCTGTTTGTTCCACTTCTCTGAACGAATCACGACACCTGAGCTAATTTCTTCCTTCTGTTTGGATCGTTGCAGCGTGGACAGAGAGCACGCCCCGGGTTTGGCCACTCATGGCGGCTGTGCGGTACCTGCTGGTGTTTCAGTGTCCCTTCATTAGTCTTTCCACCCCGCAAACCTCCCTAATGAACACAGCAGAGGCTGAAGCCTTATCCAGACACCGACTAACCACATGCGCTGGGTTCTACGCAGACGGTCGTCTTATGACAAGAGCCTTTTTCCTGTGTGCTGTGAGGGAGGAGGGAGACAACAGTGCAGTTAACCATTACTGAAAAGAAAAGAAAAAAAAATCACATGGTGAGCACCATGACAGGAGCAGATATGGTCAGGCTGTGCTGTGACAGCACCTGCAGGTAGGCAGGAATGATTGAAGGAAGGAAGGTACTAAGGACAATGAAAATAAAGTGAGGAATGGGTATGGCGAAAGGAAGAAAGAAAGGGGAAAGAAAGAAAGAAGAAAGAAAGAAAAGAAAGAAAGAAAGAAAGAAAGAAAATAAAATGTGCTTGCAGAAAGACAATGCAAAAAGAGGAGAAGAAATAAATGAGAGAGGAAGAAACTGAGGTAGAAAAGAAGAAAAAGGGAATTAAGCAAATGGGACCTCTGGACCAAACGTCTTAAGTGCTGGTATATTGTAGGCAATAGCCAAAACTACATTGTATGTGTTCGAATCATGAAGTGGTTTTGTGGTCCAGGGTCAAAAAATAGAAAAGAAGCAAGAATCGAGGCTGTTTCCAGTGGGAAGAATGTCTTGATGGAGTGATGGTTAGAAGGGGGTTGTGTTGATAGATAAGTAAGTTGTTTTGATAGAAGAGGAAAAGGAAGGAAGGAAAGAAGGATGCAAGCAAGGAAGGAAGAAAGAAAGACATAGGAAGGGGAAAAGGAAGGAAGGAAGGAAGAAAACAAACAAAGCAGCAGATGAAGAGAAAACAGGAGAGGGCGTTGGTGCTGCTTAGCTGGAAGAGACTGAAGACAGACAGGAGGAGGAGAAGGAGAACGACAGTGGTAAACGGAGTGACAGAGAAAGATTGAGCGTTAGAGGAAGAGAGAGAACAGCAGAGAAATGCATATGCTGCTGGAGGGGAGTTAAAAGGTTTGGCAGGGGAGAGGTGGGGAAAGATTAGCTCGACTGACAACTCCATTAGAGACTTAACCCCGGCTTTGATCATCGCCTGAGCCCCTCTTCAGCCGGCCCGATGCAGGAGCCCAAACACAGCAAAGCTGACAACCTCCTGAACGCAGGTCTGCCTGTGATCAAAGCCCTGTCTCTTACAGCTCAAGCTGCCTCGCTCTCTCGCTGTTGTCTTGTGGGAGTGGCAGCAGACGAGCGCTCAGACTGAGAGAGAGATCTCACAATGTGTGATTTACCGAGGTCACACTGTGTGAAAAAAAGACGCTATTTGCTTTTGCATGTTTTGATTGTAAGAGGTTCTGTGAGAGGACTCAAAAGAGGGGGGGGGTTTGGGTTTGTTTTTTTCCTTTTTCTTTGTAAAATAAAAAAAAAACAAAAAGAGGTTCTCGACATTGTCACAGCCCTTTCTCCTGCACGGCTCTGATAAAAACATAAACTCTACTTAACAAAAACACAGCCAACAAAAGGCACATGCTGTTAGACTGGCATTTCAGCTGCTCACTTTCGTACCAATGTGTTCCTGTAAAACATATTGTATTCATGCAAATTAATTAATGTGAACTGAATATGTCACTTAAATTCACACGTATGACACGGTCCGTGATGCATGCCATTATCTGTATTACACAACAACCACAGGAAAGCGTAGTGTGCAACAGTTTTTCTTGCTTTTAAGTAGCAAGTACACGATATAATAATATATATATATATATATATATATAATACAGAATATATAATATACGTTCTTGTGCAAAGCTGTCCTGTGTGTGTATCTAAGTCTCTGATGCTCACCACTAGTCCCCATAAGGGGGGGCCCAAAATTTTTCAACAAATACGATCATCATCAATAAAGCCTCTTTACAGAAGATCTGGATACAGGGAACATAAACAAAAAAAAAAAAAAAAGGGGGGGGAAGGTTTTTTAGTTGTATGGACTTGTTTTGTTAAGAAGCAAGATTTAAGTTAAAATGCTTAAAAATGAATTGGTTTCTCAGAAACAGTTCTGTTCACAAGACATAATCGATTGATTGTGTGGCTATTGTGATGTTAATCAGCTGTTGGACTCTCAGAGAGGGCCTAACGTATGCTAAAACATTTAAATGTTTTAAAATAATAATTTAATTAAAATCATTACTAATTTTAAGCAATTCATAATTTGACAAACATTATCTAAATAAAATAAATACAACTTTTGTGAAAAAAAAGAACTCTTCAAATCTGCGTAATCAGTGAATTGACTTATGAATTACGCCCATTTTATCCATATTAGAATGTTTCCGCCTAGCGTTTGTGGCTCTGTGATTGGTGGTCCAGCTGTGAAAGTACAGGCAATAGTAAATCAATGGGAGTGTAATTTTAAATGACAGAAAAACTGAGCAATCATATCTTTCCTCTAAATGGGCGTGCCTTGTTATCACTAACTTTATGTAAGTTCCGCCCACTGTGGGGACCTCTCAGAAAAAAAAAATATATGCTGATAAACTAACGAGATATATCACGTCCCGATGGAAGGAAGAAAAATAAAGGAAGTCCCACCTTACTAGACCTGCTGAGCATAATAAACATTCTATTTATAAACCTGCGTTGTTGTCATGAAGTGCTGTCGCTATTTGTTTTGTGTCAGTGCTTCATGAGGTGTTGTCTGTAAAAAATTACATTTGTTGGTTTTGCTGTGATGGAAGGAGTGTCTGTACGGTTTTGCCGTGATAGTGCCACATATTGTGTGATGCTTGCGCATTTGTTACTGAGATTTCCATTTGACTTTTTATGGTTTATTTTGGAAATTCAGTACTCTGCGGGGCTGTTTTTGCGGCGCACAATCCGGGAAAAGGGGGGGCATGAGCACAGTGTGCCCGGTGCAAAAGTAGTCACACAAGGAACACGTCGCGCAGCAAACGGGATGAGAAAATCGCGATATCTAGCACAATGAATCACGGAATTTATTAGAGCCACAGAAAGACAAACGTTTTGCTGAAAAATCTTCCAACATAGGATGAAGTCATTATGTACATTAACATTAATTTGGGACAAATATAATGTATTTTAATGGAAAATGATGTGAGTGGCGCTGAGGCGCTCTGTGGCGAGGCAGGATTATGAACAGCGCCCGGAGTCGGGATCCGTGGACAGTCGCCGGTGGCGCCACCGGTGTGCATACAGTCATGGAAAACAATGTGTGGGAATTTTAAAGACGTGGTGCGGAGCAGGGCTGCACATGTCGTCCGGTGTGCGACCGCCTTAAGGCTGGATAGCCTCTTGTTTCAGAGGTGGAATTGTTAAAGATTACATTTAGAAGAGGACACCGTAAGCTAGGCTGCTAGTTTTCCCCCGACGAGGGTAGGGGGAGAGGGCCTAGGCTCAAGAGTCACTGTTCGCTACTGGTATATTGCCATGCTAAACTCTCCGAAAGTTATCATGACAGAAATATGTTTAGTTATAATGGAAATTATTATTTTGTGTTCCACAGAAGAATGTGGAAAGCATTTGAAATGACATGAGCACCAGCAAATGACTTAGCATACTTGCTAGTCACAGTATAGTTAGGGAAAGTGTGAGTAAAAGTAAACACCATCTCATTATGCTTAGTTCTCCTTCCTTGCTTGTTACGTTTAGTTTTACGGTTATGGCTGAAGTGCGTCAATGAAAGGTCAACCCAGATTATGTGTACAGAGTGAACTAAAAATAAAAATTAAGCCAATATGTACGTACTTAGTTATGCTGCTCTGATATTAATCACTATGTGTACATCAGTTGAGGTCGTGTATATATTAAAACCTGGCATTCACTAACACTTTAAGGCTTAAGGTTTTAATCTGCCCACAACAGAACAGTTTTCCGTATTTCTTTTAGGAATGTAATATTTTACATATATTTTTTGTTGTTGTTGTTGATTTAACAGAGCTGGTGAAATGCTCAAACATTTTGAATGATCTAACAAGCTCTTCTTCAACCATTGACTATCGAATAAAATGTTTAATACAAGAGGTGTATTACTTGTTACTAAACACATCAGAACTCAGACAAGGCAGAACGGTACTAAATTAGCCATATGGCTTATTAATCCCATGATGATTTATGGAGAAGGAATCAATGCACAATGCCATGCTTTAGTAAATGAGGAGGTACCAAAATCTTTGGGGGGGAGTTCGTTTAGTTTATTTGTGATTTGATTGTTTAATTTAATATGTTTTCAGGAATGCCTGTGATAAAATAGAGAGAAAAAAACTCCGCTGTGAGTGTGAAAAAAATGGTCTTACCTACTGGCCTGGTACCTAACTGCTTGTGGGCCACACCAAAGGAGTCTGACCTTCCAAAAGATCCCGCTGTCAATGGATCGCGAAGAAAGCTCGGGGTTCATCCAATAGTTTATGAGCAGCAAATGGGATAGTTGCACCAGGGGGGGGGGGATAACAAACAAGAAGCATATAGTTATAACCGACATTATAGAAAGAGACTGGCCCCGTCTTTCACAGCAGATCTCAACAAATCAGGGCGTCTGGAGGGTAGTTCCCTGCTGCTTCAAACGCGGTCGCACGCATCAATTCCGGCGGACCCAAAAAACCCCCAAATCACGGACAGATATCACGTTGGGGTCAGTGAAGACATGTTGAGAGGGAGGCCCTGGCCACCTGAGGCAGGGGCCGTTAGCACTCATTTGCAGATAGTGAGGGGGGACAGAAAATGTAAAAGATATATATATATATAAGTATATTATCTATATATATATATATATCCTATCTAATAGTAATGTAGTATAGACTATGGATAGTATAGAATATTATATATATATAGGATACATATTATGTAGACGATATTATATATATATATAGTATATATATGATATTTATATAATATATGGTATATAGTAATATAATATATATATAATAATATCTATATATTATATATATATTAATATATATATATAATATACATACACACATATAAACATATATGATATATAATATATATATATATTCTATAGATATATACGATATTAATATAACACCTAAACACAGATATATATATAAAATATACAGTCACAAGTTTTGGGTCAGTAAGATTTTTTTATGTTTTAAAAGAAGTCTCTTATGTTCACAGAGGCTGCAGTATTGATCCAAAGTATAGCAAAAGCAGTAATATTTTGAAATATTTGTACTATTTAAAATAACTGTTTTCTAGTATATATTGTAAAATGTAATTTATTCCAGTGATCAAAGCTGCGAATTTTCAGCATAATTACTCCAGTCTTTATTGTCACATGATTCTTCAGAAGTCATTTTAATATGCTGATTGGTGCTCAAGGGGGGGGGGGGAAAAAACCTTTTATTATGAGTATTATCAACATTTAAAAACGTTGAGAGTACATTTTTTCAGGATTATTTGAGAATAGAAAGATCCAAAGATCAGATTTATTAAATGAAAAGCTTTTTAACATTAGAAACTATACCAGTGAAACAGCTTAGAGTCAGTAATCTCTGTTTTTGAAAATTTAGAAATTATAGAAGTTAATACTTTTATTTAGCAAGTATGCTTTAAATTGATCAAAAGTGATGCTAAAGACATTTATAATGTTACAAAATATTTATATTTCCGATAAATGCTGTTCTTCTGAACATGCTATTCACACTACATGAACCTTTAGCAGACACTTTATCCAAAAGGCCGACTTGCAAATGGGACACAGAAAGCAATCAAAACCCACAAAAAGAGCAATAATATTCAAGTGCAGGACAGTATCGAATAGCCCAGGCGCAAGTACCGTAGCACGGTTGTTTTTTTTTTTAAATTAGCTACTGAATAGAAAAATGAATAGGAAACACTAGTGTGAGAGAGCGTTGTTTTAATAAATAAAAAGAAAACAAGTAGATAGAAAAGAAAAAAAAGAAAGAACAGAGAAAGTAGTGGTAGGGGACCGTTTTTAAGAACATGCAGGTTAAAGAAAACGAAAGAAGTGCAAGCATTAGAGGGGCTGTAAAATAATAATCGTAGAATACTGATACACATAATGGCTATATTCACGGATTATACTTAATTCATATTTTGATATAAAAATCGCTTCTACTACATAAGAGTAGAGTAAGGTTGCTCTGTGACAGCTCCAAAATATGTGTATAAGGCAGACAAAATTGTTGCTCTCCATCCAGTTAAAGAGTGGACAGACTCCCTAATGAAAACTTCAGAAGGCACTTCTGTACACCTTTACAGTGTGACTTGGAGACTTTGTCAGAGGTTAGGTGTTGTATATCAAAGAAACCGGAAAAAAATTACTCTGACTGTTTCTACAACATCATCATATTTTTTTTTTTTTTTTTTGAGCAGCAAATCAGAATATCAACATGATTTCTGAAGGATCGTGTGACTGGAGTAATGTTGCAAAAAATGTAGTTTGAAATCACAGGAATAAATGTACAAACCCGATTCCAAAAAAGTTTGGACACTGTACAAATTGTGAATAAAACAGAATGCAATGATGTGGAAGTTTCAAATTCCAATATTTTCGATACACAATTGAGAGGACATATCAAATGTTTAAACTGAGAAAATTTATCATTTTTAAGGGAAAAATAAGTTGATTTTAAAAATTTCATGGCATCAACACATCTCAAAAAAAAGTTGAGACAAGGCCATGTTTACCACTGTTTGGCATCCCCTCTTCTTTTTATAACAGTCTGAAAACGTCTGGGGACTGAGGAGACAAGTTGCTCAAGTTTGGGAATAGGAATGTTGTCCCATTCTTGACTAATACAGGCTTCTAGTTGCTCAACTGTCTTAGGCCTTCTTTGTCGCATCTTCCTCTTTTTGATGCGCCAAATGTTTTCTATGGGTGTAAGATCTGGACTGCAGGCTGGCCATTGCAGTACCCGGATCCTTCTTCTACGCAAACATGATGTTGTAATTGATGCAGTATGAGGTCTGGCATTGTCATGTTGGAAAATGCAAGGTACTCCCTGAAAGAGACGACGTCTGGATGGGAGCTTATGTTGTTCTAGAACTTGGATATACTTTTCAGCATTGATGGTGCCTTTCCAGTTGTGTAAGCTGCCCATGCCACACGCAATCATGCAACCCCATACCATCAGAGATGCAGGCTTCTGAACTGAGCGCTGTTAACAACTTGGGTTGTCCTTGTCCTCATTAGTCAGGATGACATGACGTCCCCGGTTTCCAAAAAGAACTTCAGATTTTGATTCGTCTGACCACAGAACAATTTTCCACTTTTCCACAGTCCATTTTAAATAAGCCTTGGCCCAGAAAAAACGCCTGCGCTTCTAGATCATGTTTAGATATGGCTTCTTTTACCTATACCTATAGAGTTTTAGCCGGCAACGGAAAATGGCACGGTGGATTGTGTTCACCAACAATGATTTCTGAAGTAGTCAGAGCCATGTGTGATTTCCATTACAGTAGCACTCGTATGTATGCACGTTCCATTCTAAGGCCCGAAGAGACGGGAATCCAGTATGGTTCCGGCCTTGTACCCTTACGCAGGATTGTTCCAGATTCCTCTGAATCTTTGGGATGATACCTATGCACTTAGGATGATGATAACTTCAAAATCGTTGGCAATTTTTCTCTGAGAAACTCCTTTCTGAATTTGCTCCACTATTTTTCGCCGCAGCATTGGGTGAATTGGTGATCCTCTGCCCATCTTGTCTTCTGAGAGACACTGCCACTCTGAGGGGCTCTTTTTATACCCAATCATGTTTTTGCCAATTGACCTAATAAGTTGCAATTTGGTCCTCCAGCTGTTCCTTATATGTAGATTTAACTTTTCCGGCCTTTTATTGCTACCTGTCCCAACTTTTTTTTGGAATGTGTAGCTCTCATGAAATCAAAATTGAGCCAATATTTGGCATGACATTTCCAAATGTCTCACTTTCAACATTTGAGAGTATCTATATTCTATTGTGAAATAAAAAATAAGTTTAGAGATTGTAATTCTCATCCTTTTTTACTCACAAGGTGTACAGGTCCAAACTTTTTAGGGAATGGGTGTAATTTTTTTTTTAAATAATTTAAATAGAAAAATATTTAAATCGTAAAAATATTTAAAAAGTTAATGTTGCTGTACTCTGGATAAAATAAATGGTGAACAAGAAGAGACTTCTTAAAAGCATAAAACTCTTACTGGTCAAAACCATTTGACTCGTAGCGAGATAGGCAACTTTAATTATTTCACTTTCTAGCTTAATGGCTTAAGAATAGATACACTTGTGGACAATCATCAATAATAATGATTGGTTTATATACTACAAAACACAATCACAAGAAGGCAGAAAGTTCGTATACTTACTGAATGCAGTTAATTAGCACTGCATTGTTATTATACTTGAGATTACCTGGAGATGACTTGGAAAACACAAATAAACCATATATTGTCGCATTGTCATATGTTTAATGTCTTCATGTTTCAAAAACGTTTCTGTTTTTCTGTGAAAAGTAAACAACTGTTCTCATACAGCGATAGAAACTTTTGTCCATATTAGTGATTTCCTGCTACGACTTTCTGAACAGAGTGCCTTCTGGCTTCTGAGTATGAATGAAAACAGACACTGCATGGAGTGTTTGACGCTCCGTCGGATGTTATCTGGTCTACTCTGGGTCCGATAAAACACAGGCAGGACAGACACCGTCTCAAATTAAATCTAGATTTTTACACCGTTTTGAAAACTCTATGCGAAAAACACTTGCCTGAAATGGTGCACTTGACGAATTCACATCCATATAAAAGTGGGGGGTGACACGTCCATCACGTACCAGCGCGTGATCTACGCTCCTGCTGAAGGTGTGGTCCTCTCCAGTAGCTACAGAGCAAACAGGTAGTGGATGACGCAGTAAACATGGGATGCAGTACATCCTGCACCACTGACAAAACTGGAATAAGGCAAATATCATTGTGGACTTAGCTCTCGCTTCAAATACAATCATGCCTGACCTTATCTTCAGACAAACTCACAAGCTCTCTGTGCCACCTCCACTGTCAGTGACACCAGCTTTCTGACAGACAGGGGGGGGGGGGGGTGGGGGGGCGAATTGTGAGGTGGGCAAACGTCACATCCAAGACTATGCGATTCAGCAGGAGCTCTCAGGGAGGGATGGTCTCACAATGCTAGTCTGTCCTTTATACACAAATGATTGCACTTCTAAAGACCCCTCTGTCAAGCTCCTGATGTTCGCAGATGACACTACAGTCATCGGCATCATCAAGGACAGAGACGAGTCTGCGTACAGACAGGAGGTCGAGCAGCTGGCAGTCTGGTGCAGTCTCAACAACCTGGAACTCAACACGCTCAAAACTGTGGAGATAACCGTGGACTTCAGGAGAAACCCCCTTCCCATCATCGAACCGCACTGTGACTCAGGGAGTCATTCAGGTTTCTGGGCCAACACCATTCTCTCCGAACCTGAAGTTGCCAAATAGTGACTCTATTGTGAAAAAGGCCCAGGCCGAGGCTGTACTTGCTTCGTCAGCTGAGGAAGTTCAGCTGCCACAGGAGCTGCTGGAAAAACCAGTTACTAGGCCATCACTTGCGTAGGCCCATGTGTTCATATATAACTGTTTGGTTTGGTTTAGTACCAAAAACAGAGAGGTATCAGAAACTACAAACGGGAGCCATGGATGCTGATGAGGGATTATTGGGCCCCTCTACCCACCCTCAAGAACTTTACCTCTCCAGAGAGGAAAAACGGCTAAGAAAATCACTCTGGACCAACACCAGCCACTCTGCTCTTTCATGACACTGTTGCCCTCTGGCGCGGGCGCTACGAGAGCGCTGTGCCACAACAGCAGACACAAGAACAGTTTTCCAAGGCCCACATCGTCCGAAAACAACATAAAACACTCAGTACTGACATCTGTAAAATACCTCATTAACAAAAATAAAACCTTCATCTGTAACTAGCACATTAGCACATTCACGTTCGTCTAGGACATTTATCCTTTCTTATACGATCTATATATTGTTATTATAATTATGGTCATTCGCTCATTTATGTAGGTCTGCACTTTGTTTGATTGTCTGTCCGGAAGGCTCCTAACCACCAAGACAAATTCCTTGTGTGTGTGAACACACTTAGCAATAAAGCTCTTTCTGATTCTGATTTCCTTTCTGATCAGGGCATTCCATAAATTTTCTTAAAAATGGAAAAGTTCATTTATTTCAGTAATTAACTCAAATTGTGAAACTCGTGTATTATATAATTTCAATGCACACAGACTGAAGTATTTTATGTCTTTGGTTCTTTTAATTGTGTTGATTTTGTCTCACATTTAACAAAAAACCACCAATTCACTATGCTCAACAATTAGAAACTTTCATAAGAACCAAGTAGGAAAATTTTTTTTTTGGGGGGGGTTTTGGGGCCTTGTTTTTTTTTTTTTTTTTTTGTTCTTGGAAACAAAAAAAAAACACAAAAAAAAAAAAAAAATTTTTTTTTTTTTTTTTTTGTTTAAATTTTTTTTTAAACTGTTTTGTTAACATGTATCAATACTGTAGGGGCTCCTTCGCTAATTACTGCCTCAATTTGGCGTGGCATGGAGGTGATCAGGTTGGCACTGCTGAGGTGGTATGGAAGCACAGGATTCTTTGACAGTGGCCTTCACGCTCAAACTTTTTTTTTTTGGTCTCTTGTTTCTCATTTTCCTCTTGACACTATCCCATAGATTCTCTATGGGGTTCAAGTCAGACGAGTTTGCAGGCCAATCAAGCACAGAAACACCATGGTCATTGAACCAACTTTTGGTACCTTTGGCAGTGTGAGCAGGTACCAAGTCCTGCTGGAACATGAAATCAGCATCTCCATAAAGCTTATCAGCAGAAGGAAGCATGAAGTGCTCAAAAATTTCTTGGTAAACGTGTGCAGTGACCTTGGTTTTCAAACAACACAATGGACCAACCAAGAAGCATGCCATCGGCACCCAAATCATCACAGACGTGGAAACTTAACCACTCGGATTCAAGCAAACTGGCATAATGGCTCGACACCCCTTACTTAAGACTCTGGACCTTGGTTTCCAAATGAAATACAAAACTTGATCTCAACTGAAAAGAGGACTTTGGACCAATTGGCAACAGTCCAGTTCTTCTTCTCCTAGCCCAGGTAAGACGCCTCTGACATATTCTGTGGTTCAGGAGTGTCTTAACAAGAGGAATAAGACAACTGTAGCCAAATTCATTGACAAGTCTGGTGTTGTGGCTCTTGATGCCTTGACCCCAGCCTCAGTCCATTCATTGTGAAGTTCACTCAAATTCTTGATTTGCTTGACAATCCTCATAAGGAACCAAGACAAAAGGTTCTCTCGTGGTTGTGCATCTTTTTCTTCCACACTTTCCTTCCACTCAACTTTCTGTTAACATGCTTGGATACAGCACTCTGTGAAAAGCCAGCCTTGTTTGTGGCTTACCCTCCTTGTGAAAAGTGTCAATGATTGTCTTCTGGACAACTGTCAAACCAGCAGTCTTCACATGATTGTGTAGCCTAGTGAAACAAACTGAGAGACCATTTTGAAGGCTAAGGAAATTTTTGCAGGTGTTTTGAGTTGATTAGCTTTATTGGCATGTCACCATATTCTAATTGTTGAGATAGTGAAGTGGTGGGTTTTTGTTAAATGTGAGCCAATCATCACAATTAAAAGAACCAAAGATTTAAACTACTTCAGTCTGTGTGCAGTTTGAATTTATTTAATACACGAGTTTCCTAATTTGAGTTGAATTGCTGAAATAAATGAGGTTTTCCACAACATTCTAATTTATTGAGATACACCTGTAGATCTACTTGAATGAAGTCAGTCCTGACCCCTCTAAACTGTGACCTATCAAACTCCTGGGGCCTGGTGCACAATTAACAGAGGCGCATGTGCTACTTCATCAGTGCACTTGGACTGTGTGTCAGTTACATTCATTAGCAAAGTGCTGAAGGTGTGAACTAATATGGGGCATCTGTGGCACGATTTCACCCCACAGTGACATGTACTTTGTGTGTGTGAGTGCGAGCATGAATTAAACCCCTTGTGACACAGCTACACTACTCATGCCATGAATCAGTCCTCGCGGACCAATCAGTTTTTTTTTTCTTTTTTCCCCCATTGTTTTTTTTTTTTTTTTTTTTCTTTTTGCACCCTGGCTGCTGCATTCATTCAAACTTTGTGAGGCGGTGTGTAACACGGTTAAAATGTTAAAGAATGCATTGGGAAAGCGTGTGTCGACCCCCTCACCCTCTACACAGCGTGCACAATGAGAGAGCAGACCAGCGCAATGGAATCACCTACAGTACCCGTTTGTTTTTTTCCACCCAAAATTGGGGGGTTCCTCCACGGTGGGGGGGGAAATACAGCATCAAATGTCATCATCTACATCATGCATGAGGACTACAGAAATCACACTTCACATGCTACAATCCTTGCATTTCAAGGGGGGGGTGGGGATGGTGGAAAATTCAAGGATAGGCACATAAATTAAAGTTAAATCAAATGCCCCTCATGTAGATGATTAACTAAATGTTAACAATTTGAGTGCCAGTTAACGAATTAAGCAATATTAATAGACAGCCCAAAAAAAAGTGACAATAACAAGACAGCACACCAAACATGGAACGGGCCTGGATAGTTTAGATACGTGCACATAACCAATGTCAGAGTTAATAAAATATGTAGTTGGCGGTGTTGTAACCAAACATATAACAAAACAACAATAATAATAATATTTACGTCTCTAACAAGGGCGTTTGACAGCATCACATAAAATCTAATTCCAAACAAAGACACAAACTAACAAAATAAAATAAAATAAAAAAGACAAATAAGATATGGAGCAGTTATAATCATCATATTTATTGTCCCGATACAATTTTTGTTTGTTTATTTCTTTTTTGCAGCATCAAATACAATTTAATTCAAAATCACAAAGCAAACAACAATAAATAAACTAAAAAAATAATAAAATAAAAAAAAGAAAGTAGACAAACCAGCTGACAATAATAATCGGACGTACACATAACCATACACTAATTTTAAATAGAGTAATAATACTCAGATTCAAGAAAATGTGTGTGCTTATCCCAAATGAATTCCAAATCATTTAGTGAATAACAACTTGCATTTTAGTTTAGTTTCTTATGCCTCATAGCTTCAAAATATGACTCATATGGACCACATTTACAGTATGATAATTTTAAGGTGCTTTTTTGACATTTTGGCAGCCGCAAAAAGTATTCGCTTTCATTATACTGAAAATAGAAGACAAGGTATTTAAAAATCCACATTTTCTTTTCCACGGAAGAAAGTATCCGGTATGCAACGACATGAGGGTGAATAAATGACAATTTCCAATTTGAAGTTAACTACACCGTTAAGCGAAAAACATTGCAAAGTTTTAAACATTTCATATGATTATAAGTTTATTATTAGGCATTTCTGTAGATCCAGGCAGGATATGCAAGCTAAACTCTAAAAGTGCAGAAGAAAGTGTGAGGACCTGTGGAGATAATGACAGATGTCTCCGCTGAAAAAGATTGCGTTGTTTCTGAAGCAGAGACTGAGGTGGGCGAGGTGGCCAAGCCTGCGGGAGGAATGAGATGGAAGATGAAATTTGCCGGGCCACGTGGCCAAATAATCTGATTAATTTCCATAGAGCGGGAAGATTAATTACTTTTGGCAGCAATAAAACATTGATGTGCTTCTTGATTTTGAGCCCAGACAATGTTTTGCTAATTCTTGCTCATGCTCACTCAGATCCTGGGAGATATTTACTTTGATTATTTTTGTTTTGACTATATTTGCCTACATTTTTCAATTTAAAAATATTTTTCTTTGCTTTGCACGGTTCACAAAAAAAAATAACACCAATTTTTAATGCTGCTAATTTCTCATTTCATTCAACTTGGAAACATGATATTTCTCTTTCACACCAAATAAGACTATAAAGTGGGGTGATCACAAAACCTGTATTTAGCAGAGTCCGCTTGTGATCTGATTGGCCAAAACAGATGTATCTGAATTCTCAGAAGGTAATTAAACAACAGCTTAGTTCTGTTAAACCTTTCCAGCCTCAGGTTTTGCTGCCACAGAGGCTTCCATCATGACTGGATGGACTGACAGGTCACTCATATAAGAAACACAGCGGTTGATTAACTCAGGTTGATCAGTCTGTCACTCACAATTAGACAGCTGTCTGTTCCTCTGCTAATCATGTGACTGGACAGGAAGGGGCAAGAGGACACAACTCTATTTATAAAATGTACTCAATCCCAATGTTTCAGGATGTAATAAATATTTGAAGCAAGTACTAGTACTGAAACCTGCTAATGAAGTCATATAAGTACTACATACATAGATAGATGTTCTCTAATGGATAGCATATGCACATATTCTGCAGTTAAGTAGTAACTGGATTAACTTTGAATATGAAATACTTTTATTTCAGCAGTCATTCCACAAACAACATTTAAAATGTATGTGAAATACATTTAATTTAACTTAGGATATACTGTACATTTAATGTTTATGTTTAATGGCATGGCAGTTTAGAAGAGGCCAATAAAAGCACAGTTTGAAAGAGCTGTAGTGCTGTACAAGTGACTCTTGATAATATTAATTGTTTTTGAACAAGAGAAAAATTTGAGGTCAATTATGGATCAAACATCACCCTAATGTAACATGGGTAATAAAAAACCTTCACCATAAAAATGAGCTCTGAAAGTACACCGAGAGAGAAATTGAGAGAGACTGATAGAGCAAAAAGTGAGAGCGATAAACTTAAAAGTGACCATTTTTGGAACTCGTTGTGCTAGTTAAACAAATTTAAGCAAATTAACAGACAGCTAAATAAATCAATTAAATAAAAGATTTAATTGAAAGACATCTTTCTGGCAGACTGTACCCATGGACTGGCCACAGTTTGGTGTGCGCACAAAAATGTAAAGAGATGGCTAAAATAGCAGTAATAAAAACAGGCCAATAATAATAAAATTGCCTGTAATAAAATTATAAAATACAGTATTAATATTATTATTATTATTACAATATGTATGTAATAAGTTTTTATTATGTATATTGTTTTATAATTACTCTACTACTGGCTGATATATACTACTATTTGATTGTTTTTATTTTATGTTATGTTTATTTATTTATTATATACAGTGGGGCAAAAAAGTATTTAGTCAGCCACCAATTGTGCAAGTTCTCCCACTTAAAAAGATGAGAGAGGCCTGTAATTTTCATCATAGGTATACCTCAAATATGAGAGACAAAATGAGAAAAAAAAATCTAGAAAATCACATTGTAGGATTTTTTAAAGAATTAATTGGTAAATTCCTCCGTAAAATAAGTATTTGGTCACCTACAAACAAGCTAGATTTCTGGCTCTCACAGACCTGTAACTTTTTCTTTAAGAGGCTCCTCTGTCCTCCAATCGTTACCTGTATTAATGGCATCTGTTTGAACTCGTTATCAGTATAAAAGACACCTATCCACAACCTCAAACAGTCACACTCCAAACTCCACCATGGCCAAGACCAAAGAGCTGTCAAAGGACACCAGAAACAAAATTGTAGACCTGCACCAGGCTGGGAAGACTGAATCTGCAATAGGTAAGCAGCTTGGTGTGAAGAAATCAACTGTGGGAGCAATTATTAGAAAATGGAAGACATACAAGACCACTGATAATCTCCCTCGATCTGGGGCTCCACGCGAGATCTCACCCCGTGGGGTCAAAATGATCCCAAGAACTGTGAGCAAAAATCCCAGAACCACACGGGGGGACTAGTGAATGACCTGCAGAGAGCTGGGACCAAAGTAACAAAGGCTACCATCAGTAACACACTGCGCCGCCAGGGACTCAAATCCTGCAGTGCCAGACGTGTCCCCCTGCTTAAGCCAGTACATGTCCAGGCCCGTCTGAAGTTTGCTAGAGAGCATTTGGATGATCCAGAAGAGGATTGGGGGAATGTCATATGGTCAGATGAAACCAAAAATAGAACTTTTTGGTAAAAACTCAAACTTGTCGTGTTTGGAGGAGAAAGAATGCGTCCAAAGAGTTGCATCCAAAGAACACCATACACCATACCTACTGTGAAGCATGGGAGTGGAAACATCATGCTTTGGGGCTGTATTTCTGCAAAGGGACCAGGACGACTGATCCGTGTAAACGAAAGAATGAATGGGGCCATGTATCGTGAGATTTTGAGTGAAAACCTCCTTCCATCAGCAAGGGCATTGAAGATGAAACGTGGCTGGGTCTTTCAGCATGACAATGATCCCAAACACACCGCCCGGGCAACGAAGGAGTGGCTTCGTAAGAAGCATTTCAAGGCCCTGGAGTGGCCTAGCCAGTCTCCAGATCTAAACCCCATAGAAAATCTTTGGAGGGAAAATCCGTGTTGCCCAGCGACAGCCCAAAAAACATTACTGCTCTAGAGGAGATCTGCATGGAGGAATGGGCAAAAATACCAGCAACAGTGAGTGAAAACCTTGTGAAGACTTACAGAAAAAACATTTGACCTCTGTCATTGCCAAAAAAGGGTACATAACAAAGTATTGAGAAGAAACTTTGTTATTGACCAAATACTTATTTTCACCATAATTTGCAAATAAATTCTTTAACAATCCTACAATGTGATTTCTGGATTTTTTTTTCATTTTGTCTCTCATAGTTGAGGTATACTTTTGATGAAAATTACAGGCCTCTCTCATCTTTTTAGTGGGAGAACTTGCACAAATGGTGGCTGACTAAATACTTTTTTCCACTGTATTTATTTTTATATATTTTATTCAGTTTTTATTTATTTAGTTTTTATTTATTTATTTAATCAAGTAAATTTATTTGTTCATGTAATTTTTTATTTTATTTATAGGATTGGGTCAATAAAATTGCCTGCGAAACTAAACCGAAGCGTTGGAAACAGTTATTTTTGCACAAGACATACCACGCATTGTAGTTTCCAATTCAGATGCAAAATTTATGGGAGGAGAGTATTAAAATGAATCAAGCAATGCAATTTAAAGTTTGCGCTTGTCAAAATTACTAGTATTTGCGCCATTATTTAAAGCCAAAAAGCATGTCTTAAAAAGCGGTAATTTGTGCTGCTCTTGGTAGATTGCTCTGGTCATTATGGAAATGATCTGGCTGCTCTGTGTTCTTTAATGTGCACATTGTTGCACGTCGTGATTTTGCAGCGTTAGATGTGTTCCTCGGTCAAATATTTTGTGACACTGAACAACATTTTAATCCAAAAATTTAGTCTTGACCATATCCCAACACCTAAACCTAACCTTAACCATGAGTAATCCCTAAAATCAGAGGAAATGATAGATGAATGACACTGATGTACAAGCACCAAACACTGATTGGAAGCCTAAACTTCACAAAAACTATAAACTGGTTCTTCAAATCTGATTGGTTAATCACAATGTCGTTCTAGGGTCAGCAAAGATGTTGATCCAGGAACATGTCGCACTTAGTAAAATCAGGTTCTGCATGCATTGTTGTAAATCCCCCACAGTATTTCCCCTTCCATCGGCGCTTTTATGGAATTGCGCTCTAACGCTAATTTGACCCGTTTAGTAAATCTGGCCCTAATGTTTTATAGACCACCTTGCGAGTAAAACACTGTACTGTATTGAATGAATAAACATCTTATTGAAAAAAATAATAGTAATCCACAAAAGGGAACAGAGGCTGTATTCAGACCTTGAAAGAAACATTGAGAGGTGATTTGAGGTGAAAACGGAAAGCAAGAAGCAGAGACAGGAAGGAGGGAGGGGGCATATGTGTCATTTCACAGCTGCCGTTGAGGTGTCTTCTGTCTCTTTTTGTGTGTGTGGTGAGCAAGTGTGGGAGAGCGAGTTTGTCAATGCGTGTTATCAGAGAGGAGGTGGAAGTGGGCCGGCAATAAATACAGCCATCAGAGGCCGTTCAGGATTGTGGGCCGACAGGGGGCCGACAGAATGCTTCATCACTTCCTCTCATTCTGAATTTGTCCCCTCACTCCGCTCCCTGTCTCCCATTATCACCACGGAGAGGCTTAGCACAGCACGAGAGCACACAGTCACAAAGCGGAACACTCGGGACATACAGCAACTGCTGTCACATGGCCTGCTTATTTCTCACAGACACACACACACACACACACACACCCACAGCAACAGTGTGCCCACCTGAGGTTTTATGTGAGTGTGTGTGTGTACCATATCACTCATAGAGTCCGTAAACACCAGCAGTGCACAGTCTCAAAGCCTTTTTATGGAGTGACTTACAGGCATTAAGGATGTCAGACCAGTCACTCTCAATCTGCCCCAATACTCTATGGCTGCATTCAGCCAGTGTCTGGGATTGACCGCATTTTCTAACAGGTTTGACTGCCACATTTTTCAGTAGCAAGCCCAGCTGTTGTACAAATAGCTTTGCTTTTCAGGATACAAGCTATTTTTTCTAAATACTACTGGTGTGGCACAGTGGTGATTGCTTTAAAATATCATAAGCATCATAAGTTGAAGCACTACTTTCCCTAAAATGTTATCAGTGATATGTACCTATTTAAATATGATGCATATATGATGTTACTTATGGCCATTTTAATATTATAGGGAATAAAGTGCAAAATGTCACCTATATGTGATATACTTTATATGTACATTAAATACACTACCATTCAAAAATTTAGGTTAGTAAGATTTTTTTTGAACATGTCTTTTACGGTCACCATGGCTGCATTTATTTAATCAAAAATACTGTTAAAACCAACCCAGTCTCATAAAAATATGTACCTCTGGGTGCTTTTCTGCAACACCGTTTTTACGTACCTTACTGCACGTTTCGCTGCAGTTTCAAAGACAAATGTCTACTGAGTGACGCTAAAACACGGGTTCAATACATGAACCCTGGCACGTTTTTATTATGTTGATATAGGTTCGCATTGCTGTGTTTTTATTACGTTGCTTCAGGTACGTATTGCGGCGGTTCAGAATTCAAATATCCGGGGACTGTCGCTAAAAGTTAATGCTCTATCGTGTTGGAAATATGCCCTACACCAAACCCAACCCTAAACCTACCCGATAGTGTTAACAAATGCAAAACTGATATAAAAACGCGTTTGTTGATGCAACCGTGTCATTTGAACTTACTTATATGCAGATTTGAACCGTTTTGTCGAACCGTAGTTACACGGGATTCAAATCGGAGCTCCTCGCCTCTCAAGTACATCTACGAGCTACCGAACAAACCTATCGTCTATGAAAACCAATTAATATGAAGCTGGATATGTGCGGTGCTAACGTTCAAAAGCATCAGTTTTCAAATCTCCCAGCATATTAAAATTGTTTTGAAGTCATAACATGATATTCTTTACGTAATTGTGCGAAAATTCCGCTTTATTAATCGAAACTCTGTAAATGTGTGTGAAAAGGAATAAAAGGTGTCAGAGTTTTACTGCCTCTAGTATTCATTTCTTTTGGAAACTGCAGTGATATGTACTATGTACGTATTTCGCGTCTTGCAAAAATGTGCCCCCAGGTACGTTTTTGCCATGAGACCAGGTTGGTTAAAACATTAAATATTTATATACTGTATAAACAAGCAGTACAAAACAGCTTGTTATACTTTTTCTTATATTATTTTGATCTTTTGTCATAATTATAGACAAACCTATTTGTAGTGCAAAAAGTCTTAATTACGGTTTACAGCACTTTCTGGTTCTTCTAGTTATTTACCTAATGACGCGCAAGTCTTTCACATTTATAGAAAATAGCTTACTTCTATATTGCTAAATAAGGTGGACAAGCCCTCATGTTTTCATAAAAATATAATTACCTGCAATGCCTATAGGAAATCAATTAAACAGTAGATTTAAAAAACATTTAACATATGTTGTAGATGATCACATCTTCATGCATCTCTTTCAATTCGAAAACATTCTTGTGTATGTATGATGTGACTTCCTCAACAATAGGCCCAGACAGATTCTACGGGCGTTGAAAAAATCTGAAGAATTCTGTGAAATGGATTTAGAGATGGTTAAATGGAAGCAAAGGCCACACTTTCCACAACAAACAGCAGTAAACACCAGATGTAATCAGAGGGATTGTTAGAACTGTGTGAAAGTTATCTAAATCCAACATCATTCATCAAAATCTGAAATGGTGGTGTTTGTTGGGGAAGTAGCATTATTAGCTTTAAGATATTTACATATATGTTTAGCATGTACAGGTTGATGAGGCATCTAATGTGGTATTAGAGGAAAATGGTACACACTTTATTTTAGGGGTCTCTTAGTTTCTATTAGCATGCTATTCTAGAATATTAGCCATTATTAGTACTAATTAAGCACATATTAATGCCTTATTTTTACATGACCTTATTCTACATCCCTAATCATACCCAATACCTAAACCTAACAACTACATTACTGACTATTAATAAGCAGCAAATAAGGAGTATATTGAGGTAAAAGTTAGTTAATAGTAATACGTGTTTCCCTATTCTAAAGTGTACCGAGGAAATAAATAGAAACATCTGCTAATTTAAAACATATACATAAAACATGTATAGCCCCCCCCATTGTACCCTAGACACTTATCAGTAGCTAAAATTAATAAGCCAAAATATTTTATAAAACACAAAGAGTGAGGGATGGCTTTGTGAATTATGGCTGTTCCAGTTCTGTGTCTTTCTGCAGAGTTCTGTGGGTGCAGATTTTATGTAGGCTTACTCATCGCCTACTGTTAAATATAACAATGCAGTAAAAAAAACAGTAGCTTGACATGGTGCCATGCATGTGCGTCAAAGCACATGAGGGTGTCATTTGTTTGACGCAGGAAAAAAATAAGGAAAACCCAGTTTAAAAAAATAATAATTAAACCTATTGCTCATTCTAACCATTCAAAATGATCTAATATTAGTGTTTTATGTTGTTAAATGCTTGCCTCCTGATTCAAAGCCCTCATTTTGGCTATCAATCCTATTACAAAAAAGAGGGAAAAACAGAGGGATCGTAAAGGGGACACATACACACAACTCCAAAAACTAAAATTATAGTATATATACCGTAATGTTGCTCTAAACCTGTACACTCTTAGGAAAAAAAGACGTACAAAAACTGTCATTGGGGCAGTACCCTTTTAAAAGGTACACATTTGTACCTTATTTACTCCTGACAGCATATTAGCACCTTAAAGGTATTGGTACCTAACGTTGTACATATTAGCAACTTTTGAAATGGTATAGCCACAGTGACATCTTTTGTAGCTTTTTTTCTGAGAGTGTAGGATATTGCTTTAGTGTAGGATATTTTCTTTACTAAACAAATTCATAATTATACAAAAACATGGACAGAGGCCAGGCTGGTCTACCAAAATAACAAATGTAGTTTAATATATATATATATATACATACTTCAGTCATGAAAATCTACATGGCGCAGGCTGACAGGTTGTTAACGTAACTGATGATATTCAGAGAGTTAAATGACTTGTCACAAGCTGATTGGTTCATGATGCATATGAAGTCAATGAGCTTACTGCCTTGCATTTATTTGGCTGGTTAGCATTCACTTGAGATTCCTGCAGTGTGCTTTTCAGAGTTTCTCTGAAAACCTCCACCTTCCCCAGCTCCAACTGTATAGATCTGCTACGGGATATTTTATATGCTAGTTGTGCAGCAGCAGTATGTCTTAAATACTCACGGCACCGTATCACTATTTGCATTGGCAGTAGCAAGTTGCAGTAACAATAATCTACAACTACAGCAATAACAAACAACAGCAGCAATTCAGCAGCAGCATAGCACATCTATTCCGCCAAGACCAAATACATAAACATTGTCATATCCATCACCATGCTAAAATCTTCCAAGAATTGTCATGATTGAAAGATATATATATATATATATATACACACCAGTGGTGTAAGTAACGAAGTAATATACTTGTAAGAATTTACTTTTACTACACTACATTTCCTAATTAAAATGTATACTTTTATTCCGATACAGTTCACCCGAAGCATATTCGTTACTTGCTACAAAATAAAGTCAGAAGTCAGAAGAACACGGACTGCAAGAAAGCAGGTTTGACGAAGTCTGTGGTTGGTTGTCTGAAAGTTAGACGCTAAAAAAAATAGTGTTGGGTCGGTCTTGAACGATTCGTTCATTTTGAACGAATTTTTAATGTGACTCGGGAAGAATGAGTCTTCTCTGGGAGTGATTCGTTCAGTCGCGCATGAGCAACATGCTATAGGTTCTGTACTGGAATTAGTTCACCTGTTACGAGTCTTCGGTTTTGAGTCGTTCGTTCATCACGTGACAGCCCCATAAGCTTAACCCATGCAGTATGAGCCGGAAAGAGAATTGCTTAGTTCATCTCTCGAGTCTTCGGGTATTTCGAGTCGTTCGTTCATCACGTGACAACCCCATAAGCTTTACCAATGCAGTCTGAGCCGGAAAGAGAATTGATTAGTTCATCTCTCGAGTCTTCGGGTTTTTCGAGTCGTTCGTTCATCACGTGACAGCCCCATACGCTTTAACCAATGCAGTCTGAGCCGGAAAAATAATTTATTAGTTCATCTCTCGAGTCTTCGGGATTGAGTCGTTCATTCATCACGTGACAGACCCATAAGCTTAACCAATGAAGTCTGAGCCGGAAAGAGAATTGATTAGTTCATCTTTAGAGTCTTAAGGTTTGAGTCGTTCGTTCATCACGTAACAGCCCCATAAGCTTAGCCAATGCAGTCTGAGCCGGAAAGAGAACTGATTAGCTCATCTCTGGAGGTCTTCGGGTTTGAGTCGTTTCGTTCATCACGTGACAGCCCCATAGTTTTAACCAATGCAGTCTGAGCCGGAAATAGTATTGATTAGTTCATCTCTTGAGTCTTCAGGTTTGAGTCGTTCGTTCTTTTGTCACGTGACGTGACCGCATTGGATAGAGAAATTAGTTAATTTAAGCTTCCTTACAAATGGGCTTTTAATTTCTGTCCCGATGGTACTTTTCCATAACCAAAAACTGGAATGTGTTATAAGAGTGGTTATGACTTTAAAGTTGTCAATGATGGCAAATCACTTGGATAAAGACGAGATTTTTTTTTTTTACAGTGGATTCTAATCTTCATAAAATACCTTGTTGTGTGATTTATGTCTTTTCAGTAAACCCTTCAGATTAGACTATAGAACTGTAGTGTTACTTATTTAGGATTTATGAAACATTTTTGAGTCACTCACTATATGTTTAGTCCATTATAAATTACCTTCAATGTTTACAAGTTGTTTTTAACTGAAAAGTCACATGTACTTACCAATGATACTCAATAACTTGTAACTTTTGTTAATTGTGCAGTTATTTAATAAATCAGATTGTCTGTGTAAACTATACTTTTGTAACATATGCCACTTTATAAACATTAGAAACACCGTGTACACACTTTTGAATTGTTGTTTATTGTTTATTTTTGTGCCAGAAAAGCTTTATAGCAAAGAGGATAACTATTTCAAAATAAATAAATAAAACATTTTTAAAAAATGAAATGAAAATGAAAAGATACTAAAGCCACTGAGTCTAATAACCTTAACAAATTAACTTTAAAATTACAATATAAAAAAAACTAAATATTGCACAACAAGCTAGGCTTTTTTTAATAATAATTAAAAATGAATAAGCTTTAAAATAAATAACACTTTTGTGCCAAAAAAAAAACTTTATATCAAAGAGGATAACTATTCCCAAATTAATTTTAAACCATTTAAATAAAAAAATTAATGAAAATTAAAAGATACTAAAGCCACAGAGCCTAATAACCTAACAAAATTACCTGTACATTAATAATAAAAATAATAATAATAATATTGCACAACAAGCTAAGATTTTTTTAAATAAATAAAAATAAATAAGCTTTAAAATAAATAACACACTGTGGCTATATTTTTAGGACTTGCTTTAAGGCATGTTTGCATTCAAAAAAACAAGCTCCCGGACCTTGGATGGGCTGAGTCTATTTCTTCTCTCTGAGATAATCTGCCCAGTTTTAGAAAAAATTATTTCAGCTGGCACAGATGTGGCCACAATGCAAAGTCTTGTCTTCGTGACCTCAGAAAGGGTTTTGTATACTGGTGAACATCTCCTCCACCAGGCCAGAGGGTCTGATGTGCGGGGTAAGAGTGGCTCTGCAAGGTAGGCCCGCATCTCCATCATAGCATCTGACGTCTTAGAAGTGGTAGCAGAAGGCCTCAAGCTTGCTACCCTCTCATCAAAGTCTTCCCAAAACATGGCCCCTGCACTGGCAGCCGCACCAGGATCTGAAGTATTCTCCTCCTCACTCTGAGCTGGGTTAATAGCTGCTGCAGCTGCTGTAACCCTCTTTACTGTCTCTTCTGCTGCCTGGTGATTGACAAAAGCTTGCTTTTTGAACCTTGGGTCCAGGCAAGTAGCATCAGCAAGCTTTTCAATGTGTTCCACTTTGCCAAACCTCCTAGTCATTTCTGACATCAGGGAATCCACTAGTTTTTTAACAGGATCAAAGCTGGAGGGATTTCTTTGATATCGGGCAACAATCCTCTGAAGACCTCTTGTCATCAAAATGACTTTGGATGCAGTCACAAACCTATGAAGATTAAAAATTGTTTATAAATTAATTATAACAAAATCAAAATCAGTACTGCATATACTTCTCTGTTAAAAATAAGGCTACAGAAAAACATGCATCATTAAGAGACAGGGTATAAAATATGGTTTTAAAATGAATAATAATAAAAAATGTTGAACTACTTACTTTTCTGCACTCACTTCAGTGGTGACCTCCTCAAATGGCTTAATAATGTCCAAGATTTCACTGGAAATTTTCCATTCCTCTGGCGACAAAGTTGGCAGAGATGCATTAGTTAGAGCCAGGGTGGAGATGATTGGATCTTTGATTTCAGTAAATCTTTTCAACATGTAATATGTTGAATTCCACCTTGTGGCCACATCCTGTTTTAACCGCAACGGCTCTTGACCCATCTGTTTTTGTGTGGCCTTGAGCTTGTCTGAAGCAACTGCACTTCTATGGAAGTATTCAACTATTGTCTTGACCTTTTGCAATATTGCTTGGACCTCCTTCAATGCAGCTCTGACAATGAGGTTCAGCATATGGGCAAAACAAGGTATGTGGTCCCAGTGGAGATGGTCTTTCAGGGCTGAAACAATGTTGCTGGCATTGTCTGTGACACAAGCTACAATTTTGTCACCCACACCCCATTCATTTGTAACTCTTGTCAGCTCACTTGCCAGGTAAGCAGCAGTGTGTCTGTCTGTCAAAACAAAGCAGTCCAGGAGATAGGAGGTCATCTGAAAGTCCTCTGTGAAATGACATGTCACAGTCATGTAACAGTATGTTGTGAGACAAACAGCAGAGGCACTCTTGATTTTGTCCATTATATAATCTCTTAACTTGTCATACAGCCTAGGCATTACAGTTTTTGATAGTGTTTTTCTGCTAAGTAGACTGTATCATGGGTCCAGAAGATGTGAATACTCCTTAAATCCTTTGTCCTCCACTATAGAAAATGGCTGAAAGTCACAAGCAATCATTCTCACTAGAGCCTCATCAAGTTTGCTTTGTCTTAATGGATCCATTGGTCTTGTTACAAAACTGCTCATTGAAGTTTGCTGTTGTGGCCTCCTTGGCCTAACTGCTCCTTGGGTGGTGGTGGGTGCTGCTGGTGTACTGGATTCTGTAGATGTGGTCAGCATGCTAGCCAAAGACGTCAAAGGTCCAGCAGAAGAAGTGTTGGTGGTAGAAACAGCTCCAGCTGCTGCAGGGCTATCATCTTCAGTCTCTGTTCTAACTTGTGCAAACAGCACAGTAGGATGTGAGGATTTAAGGTGCCTTCTCAAATTAGAAGTGCTTCCTCCTTTAGTTGAAAAACTTTTTTTTGCATATGTTGCATTTTGCTTCAGTGGCTGAAGTTGCCACAAAATGAGTCCAAACATCACTCCTTTTTCTAGTGCTCATTCTCCAGAGGTGTTAAAATCTGTCTGAGGCTCTTCTCTGCCCCTCACCTAGTGCAAAACAAAGAGGGATGGGTGTGGAATGGTCACCGTTCCCTTGGTGACAGTCTTGAGTGACAGTTGTCCTTCAGCTGAACCATTGGTTAAACCTTTGTTTGACCCAAGCACATTATAGTTCTAAGTAAATCACTTTAACTCTCCAGTTTTATTTCAATTTGGGTTACAACTGTTGAAGCTGAAGTTATCATAACCTTAATGTTTTAAACTAACATTAATCATTCAAATTCAAAATGTTATTTGCTTTTACTTTGTCATTATGTCCTTTTTGACCAATCTTCTTATACAAATATTAGACCAATATGTCAAGTCTGCCTGGGAAAAACAATTATTATACCAGCAAACTCAAAATTGGAGTAAAAATGAGCAAACTATAAGTACTTTGTAGTTGTAGGCTTGGATTATTATGTTATTATATAGCCTAGTGTTTGTTTACTGATAGTCAGACATGAACGACAAAATACTCAATATTTTTATTTATTAAAAGGTTTTTTTTTTTTTTTTGATAAATAAAACTCCATATCCTCAAGAAACAGTAACAAAAACATAGTGACAGAAATGGACAGACCTTTTTGTATTTCTAGGAAAATGCTTATTACACATCTTTTGATAATTTTATGGTAATTCCTAAATATGATCCAACATACAAAAAATACAGTTTTACATTATAGTTTTACTGACTGAGGTAATGGTCCGGGAAGTGGTCACGTGACAAAAGAACGAACGACTCAAACCTGAAGACTCAAGAGATGAACTAATCAATACTATTTCCGGCTCAGACTGCAGGGGTTAAAGCGTTTGGGGCTGTCACGTGAAGACGAGGACTCAAACCGAAAGAAGATCCAGAGATGAACTAATCAATTCTTTTTCCGGCTCAGTCTGCATAGGGTAAGCGTATGGGGCTGTCACGTGATGACCGAACGACTCGGAAAAACCCTCCCGAAAAGATGGTCAGATAAGAGATAGGTGAGTAATCATAGACTGAAGACCCAGGTAAGTTTACAATGAATTCATCTTTTCTGTTTCTTATAGCAGTTTTGTTTTGTTTTGTTTGTAGTGTGATCAACGTTTGTGTTAGTAGATGTGTTAGGGAAGTAACACGTAACATTTTATTTATATTTTGCTAAAATGAACTAAATTAACGAAATGACTCGAAAAAAGATTAGTTAATTTTGCTGAAAGAGACTCAAAGGTCCAAGTCGGTAAAATGATCCAAACTTCCCATCACTAAAAAAAAACCTTTGATCATGAGCAAACAAGCGCGTGCACACCTGCAGAGGATTTTCACTCAAGTCGAGTCTAGGGGTGCAATTAACAGCACGGCCTGCAATATATGGTAAGTGTTGTTGTAATGTGTGCGATCTTGACCTCACCAAATCACACACAGAGTGAAAGACGTTGATTATTAGTCTATTAAAATTATAATTCGGCATTCTAAATTGAGATGCAAAAAATGCTCTGTATGCTTTTATATGATTAATTAACTATAGTTACATACCCACAAAGCGGACAGTTTTCTGCAGATATCAGCATGAACATATTTAATTATCATTTTATACAAGTTCAGTAACGCAATAAGTGACTTACACTTTAGACATACTATTGCTTGTTTTTGCTCAATTTCGCTAATGAAAATAGTTCCAAACAAAGATCACTGCACTGTTTTGCATCTCTGAGCAATGAACTGTGTTTACTTATTGAATGAATCAGCTTTTTGAATGAATCAGTTGAATAAATGATTCAGTGATTCACTCATTAACAAGGTCAAATGCTTTGTTTCTGAATTAATCAGTCATTTGAAAGAATCGGTTGAATCTCAATGACTCACTCATTAAAGGGACTTAATGTCACCTACTGGCGGTTTTAATTTTACATTTCGACTATTTTTTCATGTTTTAAATTACTTCATATATCAATATTCAATACATTAGTCCTATTTATGCATCTGAACCTGCAGTTTAAATGCATCCATGTCCACTCTGAGATACATAAACTGTGTAAATAAATACATCTAAATCCTATTTCAGATGCAGATTCCAGAAATGTTTTCTTATGTTGGAATGAAAGACACTAGTACCGGATGAAGTGCTTCTTATTCTTACCCAAAATTACAAAATGGAAGAAAGTGTTAAAACTGAACACAATCTTACTACTCAAGCTGTCTATGAACATTTTTTATATATGTTTTATTTGCTTCTGTTCCATTTTGCATTTACTTGTACTTTTACTTTCAATACTTATGCAAGTTTAATATTTAAAAAATACTTTTCATACTTAAGTACAATAAATATCACATACTTTAAGACTTTTACTCAAGTAATATTCTAAACGGTGACTTCAACTTCTACCAAAGTCATTTTCTGATAAGATATCTGTACTTTTACTTGAGTATGGCTTTCAGGTACTTTATACACCACTGTTGTTAATAATACCTTTATATATGTATAATGTATATAGTATATATATACAGTGTGTACGGAAAGTTTTCAGACCCCCTTAAAATTTTCACTCTTGGTTATATTGCAGCCATTTGCTAAAATCAATTAAGTAAATTTTTTTCCTCATTAATGTACACACAGCACGACATATTGACAGAAAAACACAGAATTGTTGAATTTTTTGCAGATTTATTAAAAAATAAAAAATGAAATATCACATGGTCCTAAATATTCAGAACCTTTGCTGTGACACTCATATATTTAACTCCGGTGCTGTCCATTTCTTCCGATCATCCTTGAGATGGTTCTAAACCTTAATTTGAGTCCAGCTGTGTTTTATTATACCGATTGGACTTGATTAGGAAATCCACACACCTGTCTATATAAGACCTTACAGATCACAGTGCATGTCAGAGCAAATGAGAATAATGAGGTCAAAGGAACTGCCTGAAGAGCTCAGACACAGAATTATGGCAAGGCACAGATCTAGCCAAGGTTACAAAAAAAATTCTGCTGCACTTAAGGATCCTAAGAGAGCACAGTGGCCTCCATAATCCTTTAAATGGAAGATGTTTGGGATGACCAGTACCCTTCCTAGAGCTGGCCGTCCGGCAAAACTGAGCTATCGGGGGAGAAGAGCCTTGGGGAGAGAGGTAAAGAACCCAAAGATCACTGTGGCTGAGCTCCAGAGATGCAGTCGGGAGATGGAGAAAGTTGTAGAAAATCAACCATCACTGCAGCCCTCCACCAGTCGGGGTTTATGGCAGAGTGGCCCGACGGAAGCCTCTCCTCAGGACACATGAAAGCCCGCATGGAGGACTCCAAGATGGTGAGACATAAGATTCTCTGGTCTGATGAAACCAAGACAGAACTTTTTGGCCTTAACTCTAAGCAGTATGTGTGGAGAAAACCAAGCACTGCTATTCACCTGTCCAATACAGTCCCAACAGTGAGCATGGTGGTGGCAGCATCATGCTGAGGGGGAGTTTTTCAGCTGCAGGGACAGGACGACTGGTTGCAATCGAGGAAAGATGAATGCGGCCAAGTACAGGGATATACTGGACGAAAACCTTCTCCAGAGTGCTCAGGGCCTCAGACTGGGCTGAAGGTTTACCTGCCAACAAGACAATGACCCTAAGCACACAGCTAAAATAACGAAGGAGAGTCTTCACAGCAACTCTGTGACTGTTCTTGAATGGCACAGCCAGAGCCCTGACTTAAACCCATTGAGCATTTCTGGAGAGACCTAAAAATGGCTGTCCTTCAACGTTTACCATCCAACCTGACAGACTGGAGAGGATCTGCAAGGAGGAATGGCAGAGGATCCCCAAATCTAGGTGTGAAAAACTTGTTGCATCTTTACCAAAAAGACTCATGGCTGTATTAGATCAAATGGGTGCTTCTACTAAATACTGAGCAAGGGTCTGAATAATTAGACCATGTGATATTTCAGTTTTTCTTTTTTAATAATCTGCAAAAATGTCAACAATTCTAAGTTTTTCTGTCAATATGGGGTGCTGTATGTACATTAATGAGGAAAAAAAATTAACTTAAATGATTTTAGAAAACGGCTGCAATATAACAAAGAGTGAAATTTAAAGGGGTCTGAATACTTTCCGTACCCACTGTATATATATATAGGCTAAATAATAGCACAAATATGTTGACTGGCCTTAACTGGGCCTGCCGTATATACCTTTCTTATAAGTTATACATTATAATTAGAAATATTACAATATTTTTGGGCAGTTGATAATGTAATACTTTCTCATAATGTATAGTAACAATTATGAGTAAAGATTTTATTTCATTTTGAGAAAATTATACATTATGAACATTTTATTACAATAATAATGTAATACTTATTACATTATGTGCAGTTATTACATTATGAGTTACAGACACTGTGAAATGTCTCTTTTTTTCACTATAGTGGAAAAACACAAGGACCTGCAGCAACATGAGTGTAAGTTTATGATACCAGAATTGTTCATTTTTTTTTATTAAATTATCCCTTTAACATGGAGCAAAGTTATCACTCTTGAGTTTGGAGTCTCACTTTTAAGCAACATGGTGTGAGGAATAGATTTTCTTCCGCTGTGATTTGCCTCTTTCTCTCTGTATTCTTGTCAGCCTTGTAAACAGTGGGATTGCTCGTTAGATTTTAAAAGCTTCAAATCTCTAAAGCTGCCCCTTCAAAAGTCTTTGCTCAAATGGTGTTGACATTCAGTTCCAAAAGCAGAGAGTGAAGGACACATGCACTCACCCACACACACACCAAAATTTAGACAGTACAATTGCCCTGTCACAAATAAGAAAAACTCATTATTGAGATAAATTGCCAAGTTTTCGCCCAAAAATAACCTCCATCCATCCTCCCCTATCAGATTGAGCGGTCATCATTGATGCGGGCGATGGGTAGCAGCCTAAGTCATGTTAACTAGTGAGAGTGATTCACCCTTTTTACACCACATCAGCCACTTCACTCACACATCTACCACACTCCATGAGTGTCATTTAGACATCAAGCCATCCACCAGAAAGGAAGTAGAGGGATGTCAACTTTGTTTCACTGGTGGGTGCTTTTATACATTTTTTCAAGTCCTTAACAAGCTCCCTTTAGATAAAATAAGGAAGCAGTGGCTAAGCTGATGACTCACCATTCCACAATTATTCACGGAGCACACCGGGTCATGTTTTCATTCATGATTTGTCTCCAAACAGCCACCAAAACGAGCTGGCGAACAAACAAGTTTGGAATTCCATCATTAAAACATCCAGTCTAACAAGCTTGTTAATGATGAGGGGGAGGATGTGAGTTAAACGTAATCTCTCCCACTATCTCACGCTCGTAGCTTGCTGAGAATTCCCTAACAGGATTCTGCTGAGAGATAGTGCAACACAATTTTCCAAGTAATCAGCCGTTAACAAGAGGTCTGGGAAATACATGGCTTTGAAAATTATTAGCCTGTATCTGATTTTTAGTTTTAGTTTTTATGCAAGAGGTGCTTATCTTCATAGCAGCATTTGTTGGCACACAAAGCAAAGTAAAAAGCACTTATGAGTCTTTCAAATATGGCAATAGTGTGTCTGCATTTGGTCTCAGATTACATTTACCCAGTGGTGTAATGTAACGAAGTAATAATACTTCGTTACAGTACTTAAGTATTTTTTGGGAGTATCTGTACTTTACTTGAGTTTTTATATTTCAGACAACTTTTACTTTTACTCCACTACTTTTCTTAATTAAAATGTATACTTTTACTCCGTTACATTTCCCCAAAGCATATTCGTTACTTACCACAAAATTAAAGTCGGAAGAACACAGACTGCAAGAGAGTAGGTTTGACGAATCAGTGGTCTGGCGTTTGCAAGTTAGACTCCTAAAAAGAACACCTTTGCTCATGTGCAAACAAGTGCGCGCACAACCGCGGATGATTCATTTTCCATTCAAGTCAAGTCTGGGGTGTGCGATACAGCATCATCTGCGATAATATGGTAAGTGTTGTTGTAATGATGTGCGATCTAACATTATAAAGTAGGCTATATCACCAAATCACACAAAGAGTGCACACACATTGATTTATTAGTCTATTAAAACTCAAAATTCAAGGTATTCTAAGTTGTAGACGGCAAAAAATACTTCTTTACACTTTTTATATTTATATATTTATATTTAACTTACTCTATATCCACATCGAAGTACCGTATCACTCATTAACACAGTCAAATGCTTTGTTCCTGAATGAATCAGTCGTTTGAATGAATCGGTTGAATCTCAGTGACTCACTCATTAACAGTCACTTCCTGACACCTACTGGCGGTTTTAATTTCACATTTCGACTATTTTTTCATGTTTTAAATTCAAATATCAGGATTCGTTTTATGTTAAAAACAAAACATTAGGCCTATTTATGCATCTGTAACTGCAGTCTAAATACATCCATGACCCATAAACTAGATCCATAAACTGTGTAAATACATCTAAATGCTATTTCAGAAATTCAGATGCAGATTCCAGAAATGTTTTCTTATGTTGGAATGAAAGACACTATAGGTACCGGATGAAGTGCTTCTTATTCTTACCCAAAAATACAAAATGGAAGAAAAAGTTAAACACAATCTTGCTGCTCACGCTGTGTATGAACATTTTTATATATATATTTATTTGCTTCTTTTCCATTTTGCATTTACTTGTACTTTTACTTTCAATACTTAAGTACGTTTAAGATTAAAAAAATACTTTTCGTACTTGAGTAAAATAAATATCACATACTTTAAGACATTTACTAGTAATATTCTAAACGGTGACTTCAAATTCTACCAAAGTCATTTTCTGGTAAGATATCTGTACTTTTATTTGAGTATGGCTTTCAGGTACTTTATACAACACTGCACTTATCAAGAAATAGCCTATTACTATTTTTTGGTAAAGGAGTATACAACTTTTATGAACAGTATCACAGAAACACAGAAAATAATTTTGGCTCATCCCTTATTTTGCACATAATGGACTAAAGATAAAACCCTTTGGGGAAAGTACAGCACTTAAACTAATGTTAAAAATACAAGTATCTAATCATCTATTGACAATTTAACCCTGGCAAGTAGGGCTGCACGATAAATCGAAATAAAATCGAGATCGCGATTCCACAGAAGCTGCGATTGTCATGCGTATCTTTCAGTGAAGCACGGTTCTGTGATCAGCAGTAAATCTCCATCCAAAGGCCAGAGGGCGCTCTCGCGCTGAAACTCCAAATACACCTCACAGAAGAAACCCAGAAAATGCTTATAGCAGTAGCTGGATAAACAGAAGATTTAACTGCTTTTATTATTCAACGTTCCTAATAACACACGATTTTGACAATTATGGTTTTCTGATTATATTATTATTATAATTTTCATTAAAATAAAGTATATTTATAATGCAATGCCTTTTCACTGCTTAGAATACTATGAAATATTTTGCGTGCCTTATTCTGTGTAAGAAGCACATCATCTCACAGAAGGATTTATTTCAAACACTCACGTTATGAAGTGAGTTTGGAGTAAAATATGTTATTAAATGTTGTATTTTCACATGCTTTCAGATGGAGCAGCATTTCCTACACAGAACTGTAGTTTACTGACAAGCTACGCAAACGGCTTTCATAATTGCAGAACGATTTCTTTGATTTTATAATAGCGCAATAAAATCATCTGCGATTTTTTTTGCATAACTTGTCAGTGAACTACGGTTATGTGTATTCAATTCTGCTCCATCTGAGAGCATGTGATGATGATTTCCTGTTGATTACAGAACTGGCTTTTTTAACAAAATGCGCATGACAATCGCATTCGATTAATCGTGCAGCCCTACTGGCAAGTATATAATTTAACAAACATTTTGTTCACACCTCATTTAAGATCCCTTTTTCGCTATTAATAAACCATTAACTGTGACTTTTGCCCCATAAATCCTAATTTGCGGCTTAATGAATATTATGTATTTAAGTTAGTACTGGGTAGGATTAGCACTTAGAACATGGTCATGCAAAAGTTGATTATGTGTCTTTATAAGTACTATACAACGTCAAATATGGTATCATAGGCATGCTAATAAGCAACTAGTTAATAGTGAGAATTTTTCCTTACAATAAAGTGCTGTCAACATTTTAAAAAAAAATTATGCAAATTCTTTAACAAACATTATTTTTTTAGATTTCGGCTTCTAAACCCACTAATCCTCCCCATAGACTTCCATTTCAAGCACATGGCTAAATTCCACATTTAATAACTTTATTTAATGACAGATTGACTGGTTGACTGATTGACTGGTTGACTTGTTGATTGGTTGGTCGACTGGTTGGCTCGGTGGTCGACTGGTTGGTCACTCGGTCGGTCGAATGTTTGACTGACTGAGGTAATTGAAAGCATGCCTGGAACATGACTTTATCTATTAAAAATTCTAACATCACAATTTTGCTTTTATTTTAAAACCACATTTTTATTTTATTATTTTATTTTACCGACTACCCTCCTGGGGCCCGTTCTTCGTACGTCGCTTATTACATCTGAGATGAAACGTCACATCCAAGATGATATCATCGCGCTAATCAGGATCTGGCTAATTCGGTTCTTCGAACGCACCTGTTGTTGATGATTAGTATGACTGGACTGAGTTACTTGAGATAATTGCGCGTTCATGGGTTGGTTTAAAAGGGGTTATGTATCGATACTCGAAACCACGATCAGCAATGCAGCGATTGGCTGGCGGCAAGACAGCAACGTAATGACATCATATAATTAAAAAAGTCACCTGACGAAAAACTTGACAAATTTCTTTAAAAATTTTTTTACATGATTCCCAATTATTTATATTCACAATTTCTAATATTTGTACAGGCTTTACATTTTTATTTCAATGTAGTAATTAGCAATTAATTTAATTTTATATTTGAACAGATTTGTTACGTGACAGCATTAATTAAAGTTTCTTAAGGGTCAAGATCATGTTATCTGCATCTCTTGCGCTCCATCAAGCCACTCCCATAATATGTCACCACTCGAATGCACGACTCTACATTATCTGTATAGCATGTGTGTAAGACTAATACAATTATGAAGTAATAATTTTATGACAAATAAATATTTCAGTGAGTAAAACTGACTATTTATAGTATTAAAGACTACACAACATTATTATATTATCTTTAAATTAATTTTTAAATGATTATTATTTTAAGTTATTGTCCCTGGATTAGTAGGATACTCTTGTAATAAAGTAGCGGTGGTAGCAGACATATTTTAGGTATCAATTCTGCTTAAAAAGATGCTATCTAATTCTGTTTACATTAAATAAGCCTGCTCCCGAGCAGGTTTAAGCTTATGGACCTGTTGCTATGACAGCAACTCCGGGATGAGCTTCGAAGAACCAAACAATCCAAGATCATGCCAAATCGTCAACAATCAGCTGAGTTAGCGACGTACGAAGAACGGGCCCCTGATCTTCTGACCCAGAGCAAGAATGTAAACATGACTGAAATCTAAAAAAGAAGGAACAAAAAACGGAATGAAAGTGTGCCACTTCTTTGTGAAAAACAAACAACATCTGAGTTATTTAAATTATTAGAGATTGGTAAATCTGCTGGTTTACTGATGATTATTAAAACACACACACACACACACACAAAGACATTTGAAATTAGAGTTTCCTTACTGAATCTTTCATAAACATTCACAAACTATGAACAAGATAGTCACTGACCTTTATATAAGGTGTTTGTTTTGTTTCAACTGGTTTTGTGAATGGCACACTTGCTTTACTCAAAAATCAAAGATGTGCATTTATGCTTTCAGACGAGACTGCATCTTTGGAGAGCATAATAATATGCTTGCAGAGAGTGACAAATGGCTATATATAGGTTGTCTGGAAAGCACATATATAGATATAGTTTGGGCGTGTATTACGCTAATTACCACCTGCGGGCATGTGCTCTCTCATTTAAAATAATCTGGATTCATCAACATCAGAATGAGGGGAAGAACAAATGTATGTGCTTAAGCACCTGTTGAAAAATCTGCATCAGATTCACTGAGGATAAGAAAATGTAGACGCAATTATAAGAGAATGAGACCCACTGTTTCTGGCAACGTGCATATAATAAGAGGTCAGTGAACTACGGAATCTGAGTCTGTGGCCTGCAGCACGTAGTTCTTGATGATGAAGAGTTTTTTTTTTTTTACAGCTGGTTCCATATAAGACCAGCTGCTATTTATAAAAGATAGGCTGGCTTGTTTTTGATGATACTGTCACATTTATAAGATATGAAGACAGCTGGGCCAGGTAAGTATCAATAACACTTAAAACACAGCCTGTCCAAACGGCGAGAGAAGAATTCAGTAACCTTCAGTTTGAAAGGTAGAGGAGAACAGAGACTTTAATGATTTCATTTGTTCGAGAGCTCTAAGAAGACTGGTTACACATTTTTTTCTCTCCTTTCAATAAACCCCTCCATGCATTTGGATGAGTTATAAGGCAAGTCTTGCTCTGCTGTTTATGTGTCTTTTGGCTTTATCAACATATTCTGCCTCATAATTTATTTAAAATGAGTCACCTGGGATCTAAAGGCCCTTCTGCAGTTTTTACATTGTGAATGGAAGACAGACAAAGCCATCCTGGCTGGAAAGTTTTCAAATTCGAGATAGACCTATTTGCTCTCATCTGAGCGCAGCCCACAAGCAACGATCCATTTGCATATGGTCGCCGTCTAAATTACCCACAAACCCCTTTGAATCAGTCGGTTAGGCTTTTGTAGCTGCTTTTATACATGACTTTAGGTGTGATATTCTATGAAGATTAATTGCTTCTACTGTAACCTCAAAACCATAGGGAAAACACTGCACAGTGCACACATAATGTGAAATTTTAAAACACATAAAAATGGTTCATGACCATTTCTAGATTTATAATGGCTCAGCAGCGCAAATGATGCAGATACAGAACTTTGTTATGCAGATGCACTTAGCTGCAAATTATGTCTTTACAATATTTCCTTTTAGGCATTTTGCTTCACTCAGCAGATAAACGGAGCACACATGGCTTGTTTATGCTGAGATAATGCTTTTAATGCATCTACGTTCACTTCATCCTGCTTTCAATATCCATCTAACAAAACAAAAAAAACAATACATGCTCATGAAAATTGTCATTGGCTCACACCGTTTCCACTTAAACAAATACAATATGAAATCATGTTTTAAAGAGTCAATTATATAATTATAACGCATTATAAGCATGAGAATAAAATACATTGGCAAATCATAATTAGGACATAAAAAACTCAAAACTATGAAAAGTAAGAAATATAACATAGGTCACAGTCATGAGTCAAAAACCCATAGCTATGAAATAAGTCATGAAATAGTGAACATTATGGGCCCTATCAAACACCAGGCGCAATGCGGCTCCAGGCGCGATGCAAGTGTTTTTTGCTAGTTTCAGCCCGACGCAGTTGTCATTTTCACAGCCTGCGCCACATTGTTTAAATTGCAAATGCATTTGTGCCCATTTGTGCGCCCATGGGCGTGCTGAGGGGTGTGTTCAGGCGTATTGCTGGCGCGTTGCTATTTTGAGGCAACTGAAATAGCCTGTGCCATTGACCAACAAAAACTGGTCTAAAGTCAATGGCACAGTAGTTTTTTTTGTTATTTAAAGAGCAAGTTAGTATAGGCGGGTCCACAGCACACGAACACTCTGCTTATTACACACACAGGGACGCACAGCAGCACATAACATACCAAATATTAAAAATTAAGGGATTGCAATGTGAAAGATTATTATTGTGTAGGCTACATAAATATAAAAATGGCTACATGTCATAATGGATAGTCATTGCATGTATCAGAATTAGGCTACCTATTTGCTCGTGCACGAGCAGCTCCATTTCATCTCTGGAGATGTGTGCTGTATTTGCGCTTGCAAATTCCGCCGTGTAAATAACAAATCCGCCATGGCACGAGCGCAACTGGCCCTTAAAGGGAATGGAAGATGAGACTCTGATTGGTTTATTGCACGTTATGCCCAAAACATACCCATTACTCATTAAGAGAATAGGCACAACCCTTTTAAACCATGCGCCGGGCGAGCTGACTGTTTTTCCCCTCGTTAAACTAGCAAAAAATGGATTTGGGAAGTGCACCTGCGCCGTGTGCTTTAGACCATGCACTCAGATCGTAAAAATATATATATAAAAAACAATTCTGACAGTCAACTGACATCAAAATGATGACAAAAAGTCAAAATTCTGTATAATAATAATAATAATTCATAATTATGAGATAAAAAGTTGAAATTATGAGACAATCAAAATTATAAATCTTAATATGTCATAACTATCAAAATTGACAATTCTAAATTATGACTAAAATTATGAGATGAAGAAATTATGAGATAAAGCAGAAATTGAGAATTTATTAGATTAAGAGAATGATGATGAGATATCATAATGATAATATGAGATGAAAAGTCACATTGCAAGACATGAAGTCACAATTCTGAGATATAAAGTCACAACTATGACATATAAAGTCATACTGTGAATTATAAATTGAAATAGTAAGATATGGAGTCTTGTTAAAATAATTACAAGAAATCTTTTTTTTTTTTTACTGATACATAAACAGGCTTCCATAAATACTGCAAAAAAAAGGTAAATAAAAATGATGAAGCTAAAGGAAGCTTGCAATTGCACAGACTGAAACAAAAAAAACTGCACACTTCATCTACAGCCTTATTTTGGGCAGTAGCGCGTGGTGAGGTCAATCAGAGGAGATGTGGTAGGACTCCACTGATGTGATGCTTAAGGGCTAAACACAGTCTTACTCATTTCAATTCAATTTCAGAATGTGGGGATAAAACCTAAGACCATCTCAACAAGTCAGCATATGTACCAACAGCATACGAGGACAAGTCACCACATCAAAAGAGCTGGTAAAAGAGCTATAAAAAGAAATGGAGGAGAGAGTGAGTTTGAATGGTGAGTCTGGGTGTCTGGACAAAAGCTAGCCTGAAGCACACACACAATGATGTGGATGACAAATGCAAGATTATTTGGCATATTCCAACACAGCAGGCTACACACAACCAGTGGCAGTCTGTCAGATAAAGGGAAACTAAGGTTGAAACTCCTCAAAAGTCCATTCAAAATGAACACAACAAGTGACAAAAATGAACTGTCGTTTAAGAAAATTTGCTCATGCACATAATAATAGATCCATGTAATGTCAAAGGATTTTTAATTCATGCAAAAGGCAGGCATTTTTGACTATTTTCTTTTTTCTAAGTTGCTTTGAAACAGTGGGTTTGACAAAAAGTTAAAAAGAAACTTTTAATAAATTAAAGGAAAACTTAAATTGCAGAAAATCTAGTCATCCTCAGATTTTAGTTTATTTCTTCATTGGAACAGATTTTGTGAATTTTAGCATTACATAAATTGCTCACCAGTGGATCATTTGTAGTGAATGCAGTGCATAATTCATAACTATGTTTCCTCCAGTAAAAATAAAAAAAGGTCCATCCTCTTATCAAAATTTATCGAAATATTGGTTTAGAACGGTTTTGGACCGTATTTCTCTCCTGATTCAGATGAGGTCATTTTTTCATTGGAGAAAGCAATATTATAGATAGAAGACTTGTATTTTCTGGCCATGCTCAATGGGTCAAAGTTATGACAAACATGCAGCTTTTCGCTTCACAAGACAGTAGTTGATTGACTGGAGTCGTGTGAATTACACACGACTTGCAATCTTTGGTGGGGGGGGGGGGGCATCATTTTTACTGAACATTTTTGTAAAAATATTGAATGCAATTCCAAATTATGTAAATTGTATTTATGTACTGTATATACTGAGCATGATTTGTTCAGTTCGTCCACTATATAATAACGTATTGGGTTGTTATCTAAAACATTATAATAAATAAAAAATTATTGATATTTTGAGATATTAGTGAAATGTTGTGTATGGGAGCAAATTAATCAGAAAATATACTAATTAAAGTTTGCATTGATTTGATTGGTATTGAATTACATTGTAAAATTTCCCTCACTGACCACCACCGCACACAACCACAGACAAAACTTTCACACAATGTTGAGACAAAATGTACATAATGTTTGCTCTGAATAAAACAAATTAGTAATGCTAGTTTGTTTCTATTTGTGGAAGCACATATGTCAAGGTAAAACTTGAGGCCACATCTTTGCATACCTTTTCGGCCTCGCTCGTCGGGGCGGGGACCCTGGAGGAATTTGGGGTGCGAAAGGGGTGCTCCAAGGAGCCGGGGCAGGCCGGGAAAGGTACCTCGTCCCCGTTCGCCGATGGGATTTGCCCGCGACTCGAGGACGACCCGAGAGGGGTGTTTTTAGTGCAGTCGCGATTTGGGTGATTGCGTTTTTTCTTGGAACTTTGATCCATAACTTGGAATGAGGGGCTGTATAGAGGGCTGCCTAGCCCACGTAGCCTCACCGTGGCTGGGGTGAGGCGAGTCGAAGGCCTCCTTGTCTGGGAAAGGAAACTGAGCTCCAGGGGCTGTAATTCAGGACTGCCTAGCCCACGTACCCTCACCGTGGCTGGGGTGAGGCGAGTCGAAGAGCCCCCTTGTCTTAAAGATTCTTGCACTGTGTGAGTGTGGTATTCTTCAGAACGTAGCGATTTGTGTCCAAAATTAGCTTCTGAGGTAAATCATCTTTGGTTTTCTCATAATGGCAGCAATTCCGCCATTTAACGAGATGATGGCATGTGATGTATTTAGACATTTACACAGGACCCAAGGCTGTTTTGGCTGCCAGTGCTGTATGCCACTGCTGGACATGGTTATGACCCCCCCTTTGGGATTACAAGCTGTTTTAGGGTTGGATTTTGGGAGAGCTGATCTCACTATGAGCTCCGAGGGCTCCATGGCTCATGAAGGAGAGGGAAACAGATGGTACACTAGACCTCCAAGTTCTAGCCTTCTGGTTCTCTCCTAACACCACATATGTTTCCCCCTACAGCTACAGTACATCCTGGTGATGGGTTTCCCACAATCCAACATAATCATGGCATAGCTGGCCCAAATGAGATAAGGAAGGACACACAGGACGTCTCCTTGGCAGGGTCCAGCAATATGTCATCATAGTGAAAAAAAAAAGGTTGATAAAATGAATGGAATAAATTCATACTGAATAAATATCTCTTCCTTTGAACTTACCATTGTACAGTGATGGTATCAAATGGTAATATGCAGGGTTGCAAAAGAATGGATATAACAGCATTATGTATTCACATTTTCAGGCGCCCTTAATTATAAAGTTATCTATCTCTGATCAAATTTGGTTAGAATAGTTTTTTAAATACTTCTCCTGTATTGTCCACAAAATAAAGCAGATATGAAAAAAAAAACTCATGTCAGTCAAATGAGAAAGTTTCTGTGTGTGAAATGTTATATAATCTGCACTGCCAATGCAAAATAAATAATTCTAATTTTAATTAGATTTGTGGGATTGCGATTTAAATTTAATGTGATAGGATAAAAAAAGAATATATATAAATTGTAACACAAATAATCGATCGTACATCTTTCTATTAAGTTGTTATAGAGTCCAACTAATAAACAAATGACTCGTATGACCCAGTTCTTTTTAGTGAATCCAAAACATACCGCACAACCTGTGAAGTCAGATTCATGAACATAACTCTAATAAGCAACTTATTTTTTTAGTGAAACAAAAATGAATGCCGCAACTAGTGAAGTCTAATTTACAAGCAAATGGACTCTTATTTAATTAACTGAATCTTTTCAGCAAATAAAAAAATATGCAACTAATGTATAATGCAATTTAATAATAAATGATTCTTATGAACAGAATCTCAAAATTAATTGTTTGAAAAGACTCAAAAGCTACCAGTTCGACCTTCACTGAATGAACTCTGCTTATGATTATTGAAAGAACATCTGACTGACTAAAATATTAAACAGTTATCTTTTTGCACTCAAAATACATTATTCATTACATTTAATAAAGATTATTTAGTATTCAACCATTAAAAACGTTAAGTATTCTGCTCTGGTAATGCAATTAGATACACATCATACAGAAAATGATGGTAATATAATAGTACTATTTTTGTTAGTGTAGTCTCCATTGACAGATGTATCTTAAAGCCACAATGATTTTGAAGAAAACATTTGAGTAACCAAAATAAAAAATTAAAAATTCCGGGTGCTCATTAGCACATGCCATGAGTTTTAAGCATGTATGGGTTGGTGAGTCTCTCTGACGTAATGTGGCAGATGGTAAAATCTGCCATTGATGAGTCACATTATTTGCCCATTTTCCATAACTTGTCAAAGTGTGTGTAATTTTAATGCACCATCTGATAATGTGCTAAAACTATTTCGGGCTTTGGCTCTCGCTATATTATAGTACACTTCAAGCATTACCAGATAACAAAGTTGTGCTCTGCGAATCGCTTTGTGAAAGTAATAACCAGTGATGTATACCAGATAAACACTGAAACAGTGTGCAGTAGCCCTATCTATAGAACAGATAGTCACGCTGTGCAGGTATTGAATCTCAGATCTCCCGTAATCTCATCTATAATCAAAGCCAGAAAATGTCTTTTTGAGATCATATCGGATCCGGCTTCATAAGCATTCTCAAAAGCCTGGATTGCAAAAGTGCTATCGCACTGTATTTAAAAAGTCATATTTATTGTAGTTTACATTCAGTAAGCCCACATTTATCAAGGTGACAAAGAATGCGGTTAAACAGGAAAGAAATCAATTCACAGAAAAGTAAACTTCAGCATCTGGATGCCCTTGTCAATGCCTCCTGGAACAAATAAAGTTACGGAGCAGAACCAGGAACTAATCTCATTAATGGCTGCCACTTGTGAGTGATTAAGGCCTGTCCTCATGCAATGGCACACTGGACATAAAGTTCTTAGAGGTTAATAACCAGTTACAATCAATTACTCAGCTAAGATGATACAACCAATGGGTTCCTCTAATCATATGAGGCGACAAAAATGAAGCCGACGACAATCAAATCTCTCAGATATCTGAGGCATGTTACAGGCCAAGGTGAGTGCAGCTAGAAAATTTTAAAGAGTTTGTGCAAACATAAAATTGATGGAATAACAAGATCTGACCTTTTTAACCTCATTCTATGGGTTGACATCATAAGAAGGGTTCAAATGTCATTTCATCTGAATGACTCCTCACAAACCATATGGTGTAGTTTTACAATAAACATATCCAATAAGCTACAGGTATATGCAACATTTCAATTGGTTAATTAATTCAAATTTAAATTCATTTCACATGACCCTGTACAAACCTTTAAAAGACAAGCCTACCATGAGCTATATGGTTAGTAACTAATTATATGTTTCTGTTGCCATTTGCCAAAGTAATTTCATCTTCATTAAAAAAAGCAAAAACTATATTTAACAGACAAATTCCAGGTCAGAAATATGCTACCCATGAATCCTAAAGAAAAAACATCCACCAATCAGAAAATCTCAGCAAACTTTAGTCTTTGTTTTCAACTCATTTCAACTTTCTTGAGCAGCAAATCAGAATGATTTCTGAAGGATCATGTGACACTAAAGACTGGAGTAATGCCAGCTGAAAACTCAGATTTGCCATAACAGGAACAAATAACATTTTAAATTCTAATGAAAATAGACAACATGTATTTTAAAATGTAATAATATTTCAGAATATTACTGTTTACTGTATTTTTATCATATAAATTCATCTTTCATAAACATAAATGGCTTCTTAAATTTTTTTATATTTTTATTTATTCAGTTAAGTCATTCGCAATGCTTTATGGGATTGTAGTTTATTTAAATATCTGGCTACACAAGTGAAACATTTTTAAAAACTAAAATGACCCTGAATAGCTCGTGTGTCTAATACCTTATCTTTGAGCAGTTTTTATTACAACAATTATTAGTTTAATTATACCTAACAGTTGTCCACTCATTACTCACACATCTCCAAAGCACATGGCTTGTTATCTTGTTGGGTGAAGCCTCTTGTCTGCAGGGGTACACATATTAAATCTCAGCCTGGCTCTTTCCCAACTGGCTGCATAATGCAGTCCAATTACGCAGATTTTGAGTTACTTACTTATGCAATCAAGTAATTACAACCCAATCTCACCCCAGTCACAAGCACAGCATAATCTTTAGATTGGCAGGGAAATTATGTCCAACGATGCACCATTTTTCGAGATGTGACAATTGCCTTCTTAATTATGATGCCATTGTGTCAACTTGCTTTCTCAACCTAATCAAAAGCGAGTGTAATCATGAAAGTGGTCCTGAGATGTGGACCGAGATGTTGTAATTGCATTTTAATCACACTGGTGTAGGGAACATGGGTTCTTGCTATCTCACCAGTTTCTTCAAATTGAAGTCAGAGAGAGATGTCTGGCAGCTTCGGGAACTAAAAAGGGCCTCAAGGTTTGCTTTAAAACCCAAGTAGGACTATGTGAACTGTCTTGCCCTGACAGCAAGGCCAGAGCAGTTTTGTTTGATAAGGTGAAGTGGAGAAAGAGAGCAATGTGACGGGAATAAGAATTAGTTATCAGAATGCACTGCACTTCTATAGTCTTCTATCTTTCTTTTGAACCAAAAAGACTTGCTTTAATTAATGAGATTGTATGATGTAATCCATCGTACTTGAACAAATGTGATCCATGCTGAGGTAAACGGACTTATTTTGCAATTAGTCTTATCAGCAGGGGCATAGGAACGATCCGAAAAGTGGGGGGACACTTTAGAAATCTCATCAAGCCTCTCATGAAATGGTTTTTAATGTCTAGCTGCAATAAATACACACATATGAGACTAAACTGTACTAAAAATGCAGTCACTCTAGCATAGAGGTAACAATTAGCAGACCACAGTCCAGGACTGCGTTTCTCAAAAGCTTTGTGAGATAAGTTGATCGTAGAGACCATTGGTGGCAATGGATCTCCAATCTACTTGGCTTACGATGCTTTTGGGAAACATAGCCCTGATCCTGGATTGGTTCCATTTGGATCGTGAATCATTTCTCATTTAGTGTAATTGTAAACAAACATATACAGCAACAGAAAACAAGAGATTTATTGACTGATTGTCATGAATCAACAGAGCAATATACACTGCAAACTTGTTTTGAAACCTGTACAGCTACTTGCTAAACATAAAAGTGCTTCACGATGCCATTGAAGAACCTTTTTGTCTAAATGGCTCCATAAAGAACCTTTAAAAGGGATACTCCCCCCCAAAATTAACATTTTTTCTGAATCGTCGTTACGGGCCCCATGTGCCGTTCCAAACCCGTAAAAGCTTTGTTCATCTTTGGAACACAATTTAAGTCTCTGGTGTCCCCAGAATGTGTCTGTGAAGTTTCAGCTCAAAATACCCCATAGATCATTTATTACATCATTTTGAAAATGTCTATTTTGACTGGAAGCAGAAACACGGTTTTTTTGGGGCCTGTCTCTTTAAATGCAAATAAGCTGCTGCTCCGCGCCCCCTTTTCCAGCTCGGACCTGCTAAAAACATCTGTTATGGTTCTGATTATCATGTTTATCTCGCTGAAATCATGCGGTTTAAACCATATGAGTTTAAACTTCTGATATACGGTTTTCTGAGCGCACACATCCGAAGAACATGGACAGGAAGCGGACACCACACAGCATGTACTAAACTAAGTTCTCATTCACACACAGACAAGTTTACGTTAAAAACACACAGTTACAAAAACAGCTAATTATGTCTATGAAGGTAAACTGCTGGGAAATAAATCTAAGGTTTATTTTAGATCTAAATGGGGGGAGGGGGGGGGGTTAGATTAATGGTGTTCTGCTCTTCCTGTGTAGGAGCAAAGGCAGAACATTAGTATGATTTGGGGGCTGCAAACGATCTTTGCGCGGGGCATGGCATTAGAACTGGTACATCGTTGTCGCTTGCGAAAATAAAATAACGGCGCCGTGGGTGTAAACTTACAGATTAAGGGCCCGTAATATTATAATCAGATCCCTTTGCCACGTCACCAAAGGAGCTAAATCAGACGCACTCGTTTTCTCAGATGCTTGCAGAAAAAGTCTTACCAAAACAAAGTACTGGGTTCATCTTTTTCACGTTTTCCTTGGTTGGTAGATGCACCGGGGGCCTGATTATAGCACTTAAAACCTGGAAAAGTCAGATTTTCATGATATGTCACCTTTAAGATATTTTGGGTGAAAACCGGGAGGCTTGTGACTGTCCAATTGACTGCCAAGTAAATTACACCATCAAGGTCCAGAAAAGTATGAGACAAAGACTACATTTTCATTTTAGGGTGGAGTATCCTCTTAACATCTGAAGAACCTTTCTGTTTCACAAAAGGTTCTTTGTGACGAAAGAAGGTTCTTCAGATTATAAAAAGGTAAGAAAGAGATGGTTCTTTTAAAGAACCTTTGAATGAATGGTTCTTTGTGGAACCAAAATGGTTCTTATATGGCATCGATGTGAAGAACCTTTTAAGCACCTTTATTTTTAAGAGTGTACAGCCACTTAAATTCCCTACCAAATTGAAATAAAATTATTTATAAGCATCATATGTGTGAACAGTTCAGTATGAATTGAAATACATTTCTGACCACTATATTAAAGTCAGCTTGGGATGTTTCTGATCTTTAGCCTATTAAAATCCTATTTAATTTATCTGTAATGCAGTTGTAGAAATACTAGCGCTGTGGTAAACTATTTAGCTTTTCAACACTAGCCCATGCAAAAGAAATACCAATACCATTGGACTTTGTTTGACAATAAATTAGATACAAAATTGTTCATCCATTAGAAAAGAAAAAGCTCCTTTAGGCAACAAACAATTTCCAAAGAAGTTTAATTGTCCATTATGAAGGAGCTTTACTAACTTTATATATATATATATATATAAAAAGTTTGTAAAGATCCTTCACTTCACTGTTTATATCATCTCTCCTTGGGAATTTTACTTTCAGTCAGTAGCAATTTAACTATGTGACATTTAGCCTAAATAATTTGGTGAAAGGCTGATTTCGGCAGATGAACAGTAGCAATGTGATCAAGCAAAATTAACCTCACAAAATGAGGGACACTGCTGGAAAACTGCCATTTCAATGTGCAATAAATAAACGTGATAGAATTAAGGGCTGTGATTTAATTGTATTTCAAAGTATTATGGAATTATATAAATAAAACCTGTTGTGGTGAAATGGCAGAACACATATTACAATAATTACGACTTTCTTCTTACGCATCTGAAAACATGAGTTTCCCATTTGCCCTCAGCAGAGAGAACATCATATAATTAGCAATAAAAAAAGTGGACGAGAAAAGACGATATAAAATACAAAACACACATAGTAAAGCCTATCAACCTTTAAACATCAGGGGTTGTAAAGCTTTGTCAAGCCAGCATTCAACATGGATTTTTTGGTTAAAGATTGTGAATTACATGAGATTCCATTAATTTCTTTGAACTTTGAATTTCAAAATTTTGAACTTACATTCAGATTTAAATGAATGAATTAAATGAATCAAATTTCACTGAAAATCATTTATTTCTGAGTAGCTATAGTTTAGCATCATGTGCATATTCACAACAGACATTGTGAAAACACGAGGCTCGGTTCACTTGACCAACAATGCAAAACAAAAGGCTTATTATAGCCAGTTTAATTAAACAAGTGGTCAGCAGAAGAGTAAACAGTAAACGATTGAACCAAATTTGATTGGGCAGCAGAAGAAGACAAGACACAAACAAAAGCTGTCCAAAAAATCCAGGCCCCTCACGCAGCCATGATAAACCAAATAACACAGCTCAGGATTAACACAGAAAATCATAAACACAGTCTTCGGCCCACATAACAGATGGGACATTATGTTTGTATGTATTACATCACATGCAATTATCCCAACATACAGTGCTCTTTCTGAATGCCACGGTAACAAGGGAGCATCCTCTCAGGCCTACCCTCCCCCTTCCCCTCACCTCCTCTCTGTCTTTAAACACTGATCTCCACCTGACATATTCTCATCTGAAAAGAACAATCAATTTAACCAGAGTCACAAATGAACAAAGCTAATTTTCATACATTACCCTTTTTCTTGAGAGAGCACTTAGTACTCAGACGCAGGAGAACCTCTCAGATTCAACCCCGGCTCACAACATCACATGACTCTGTACCATCTGCTCCTTGCTCATAATCATGTGACCTGAATGAAAAAGTGGGATTATGGGATGTGTAGTTTGATCTGGAGAAGCAATTGAAAGAGTTAATGGTGAGCTAGAATTAAAAAAATATATATATATAGATGAATATATTGGAAAATGTGGAAATATTGTGACAAAATATATTAATTTGAAATGCAGGAATTATTGTAAATATTAAAAATAATTATTATAAATAATATATGTATCAAATTTGAATGATTTCAATTAAAAGCTTAATTTTTCATTTTTTTCATTTTGCATTGTTGATTCTAAATCATTAAAATTAATTTTTAATATGGGTTCACTGGAAATAAATAAAATACGAGGATTAAGTGGAAGAAAAGACTGAACTGAGAAAATGACCTTTCTGGATCGGGCAGAGAGAGTGGCCGTTAATATTACATTAGCCCATGTCTGTGTGCATGCGTGGGTGGGTGGATCAGCAAACACTTCTGGGTTAAAGGAGGCTACAGACCTGACAGACGGCCCACATTCTTCTCATTCCCTCCTGTTACACACACACATTTCTTCTAGTAAGTGGATGGAATTGTTAAATAAAGAGCATCTGAGAGGGGAGGTACATAGTGAAACTGAATTAAGTGAAACAGGATGTCACTCCTGCCACCCCTCGACCTTCACACACTCACGCCGTCTGCATATGAAATGCATGTCAACCTCGGGCCCGGATCTAGGCCACTGCCAGGACCACCGGCCAAATACGACACTCAGAATTCATCATCAACCGCACGGGACCGGCATTAATTCATGAAATACAGCCAGGGAAGAGACAACTCCTCTACTTCTCTGGGATTAGCTGTATACCCTGTCAATCAAAAGCCATGTTCACAACTGAATGAATTAAATTTGTGGAAACTGGTGGAAATGGATAGACTAATGGCATAGTAAATAACTCACTTAGACATTATCACATTTAATCACATCCAAATGGAAGTGAAACTGACATGATGATAATATATAGAGAGAGCTGATTTTTAATTGACCACTCAGCTCTGTTAAATTAAACGTCCAGTGACCATCATGACACCTGCAGTGTTTACAGGGAATTGAAAAAACGACCGTAAAAAAGACATTAACTATTAATATTAATAGCCATCCCTCATGTTACCTTGTCTAGAGAGTATCCCTTTTATTGTATTATTCCTAAATTATTTTATGTATATGTGTATATAGTGCATTATGCATATTCTGCATATTAGTAGTATATTATTATGTAGCTATATCATGCATTATGCATATTTAATTCTGGATATTAGAGTTATTCATATTTATGTATATATACAGTATATATATATCTATATATATATATATCTATATATATATTAAATTTCTGAAGGATCATGTGACACTGAAGACTGGATTAATGATGTTAAAAATATAGCTTTGAAATCACAGGAATACATTATATTTGCAAATAGAAAACAGTTATTTTAAATAGTAAAACTATTTCAAAATTAGGGGGTATATGGGGGGGGGGGGTGTCTGTAATTTTTATCAAATAAATGCAGCTTTGTTGAGCAGAAGAGACTTCTTTAAAACACATAAAAAATTTGTACTGTTCAAAAACTTTTGACTGGTAGGTTATATATATACATTTTTATTAAAAACTATTTTTGAACAGATGTTTAAACTATCAAGAGTAATATTATTAAGACTGAAGTAAGAATAAATTCCATCTAACTATCAAATATAACTATTAATAATAGATGTTTTTTTTGTTTTTGTTTTTTTTGGTTGGGGGGTGAAGGGGGGGTTTTATTTTTTTTTTTTTAGTGGGGGGGGGGTGGGGTTTTTTTAAATATAATTATATAATATTGATTTTTAAAATTGTGTTGTTGATGTTATTTTATTAAAAAGGTTCTTTAACAAATGTTCGGAAAAGTATTAATATATTAGAATGAATGAATGAAGAGTGAGTGAGTGAGTGAGTGAGTTAATTAATTAATCAGTTAATTAATTAATTTCCTACACCAGAAAGGGACCTGAAACATTAATTTACTGTGGATTAAAAATAATTTATTATTTCTTAAGCCCGCCACATTACACTGCTATAGACCTGTCTATTGGTTCTCATTTAGCTTTTATGTGTGGCAGGAGGGCATGTGTGATACAGATTCAGGGGTCACTGTTAAGGAGGTAGATGTGGCCCTTGTGTTTCCTTACACTGACTGTGAGAGAGCTGTGGTGATCGGACATGAAATTAAGCAGCATGCAACAGTCTCCAGACTGAATTATAGATGCCGCCCATCTGCTGACAGAGGAGCAGTCTGCCAGGCCTCTTCAGTGTCACCACTCTGGGGGCTCAGAGATCATGGCCCGTTCATTCTCACCTCCTGCTCAAATAAGAGAATCACCTCTTGACCTGATCCCTCTTTGAGAGTTTTGTTTTTTTCGGCAGTGAGAATGAGAGGAGTAGTGATATAATTAACAATCATAGCAACTAATACAAACTTTTTGGTGGATTGTCATTAAATTTACATATAAACAGCTATTCACAAATGTGTCTATATACATTCATGTGGGAAAAACACAGCAAAAGTGTCAAACATTTTTTAACATAGATATATGCATATACCTGCTTGATCATTTTGTCATCTTGACCGAGGAACACATTTTGCTTCAAGGTAAAAAGCTTTCTAATTATATTAGTATTGCATTTCTACTCCAAGCCATTGCTGAGATCGTTTAGATGTTGGCTGGATACATAAAACTCAGAATGTGTTTCTGGGTCAAAGTGACTGTGCAAAATGATGCAAAATTGATTGCAATTTCAACTGCAATATAAAAAACATTTAGCATCTTGTTATTCCACTGCTTATATATAAAAACAGAGAGAACAAAATGCTTCCAGTAAAATGGGGTTCACATTTGAAACTAATTAATCTTAGTTTATTTAGTTTATATTTATTTATTTTTATTTATCTTATTTTTTTTATTTTTGCTTTTATAAATATATATGTTATTTACTAATCACTATTATAAAAACAGTAGTATTATTATTATTATTATATTTTGTACAGTAGTATCATTTTATTATTTATTCATGTCGATGCACTCCAACGCAGTCTGGTTAAAATCTCAAGTGGAAAATTGAAGACCTGTGAAGTGCACCCTTGTGTAGCTGATAACATTTTTTTGTTTAATATGAAATATACCATATAAGCAGAAATTTCTGAAGGAAATTTTAAGATTACATTTGTCATGTGTATGATTTAAGATTAGTAGCCCTGCATTTTTTTACAGTTTTTTTTTCCCCCAGGTGAATTTTATATTCCCCACAATTTGCAACCCTCACTCAAAGTATAATTTGAATTTCCACGATCAATAGCGGTTTGTACTCCTGCTTGACCAATCATTTATGAATAACTCACACAGTCCTGTCCATAACCAAAACGAGCAAAACAGCACTGAGTCAATGTGCTTTGACCAAAATCATTGGGAATCAAAAGACTAACAAGGCAGTAATAGAGGGGACTGCATTATGACACAAAGTAAATAAGTGCAAACTAGCATTAACATGCAGAGTTTAATTTCCACTCTGCTACTATAGGGTGTTTGTGAATACCATAAATGTGAATAATACTTTCACAATTAAAAAATTTATTTTTGTATCTGTAATCTTCTCTTACCATTGTGTGTAGCCCTTAGCACCTTGCCAAACCTGTAAACATCAGTTCTGAGATAAATCTGGTTATGGAGAACTATGTAAATAACTTTTTAAGTAAAAATGAGCACTTTCATATGCACATGTTGGTGAGCCATTCACAAGTAGGTGCAAAACCATCCAACATTACCTTGCTGAATGAGGGCCCATTATCGCACATCAGACAGATCTTTCCTGTTTCAAGACTCAAAAACCTGCCTGTACGGTTGGGGGGGGGGGGGGGTTTTATCAGGATGTGAGTACACAAACACATTTTTACATGCTGGCTAGATACTAATGGCCTACATGCATTTCATACGAATTGGATTCATACGATTTATTTTTTTTGGCAGGTCACATATGCATTTAAATTTTATTATTTTATTTAATTCATTCAATTATTTATTTATTCATTCATTCATTTAGCTTGGGCCATTGTTTCACAGCTGGAAAAGAAGCAGAGGAGACAGATAGTGTTGCCAAGTCCGTGGTTTTCCTGTGGAATTGGGAAAATGTTATACATGTCCTGCAGGTGAATTTGAACTGATTTTCATAGCCAATTTCCCCCGTAACGTGATTGGTCTAGTTTTGGCCGTGATTGGGCCAGTTTTGAGTACTAATTGGGCTGGTTTTATTATGCAGGCCTGGCAACCCTGGAGACCGAACAAGAACAACAATAATCTACTAAGTATAGTAAGAACAACAGATAACTGCATTCACGAGTGCTTGTGCAAGGGGATAAAACTAATGCTAGTTTAAACTAATACAAATACATATTTTTGCTGATTATGTTTGAGAAGAAGCGCAAACATTGGACAAGGATGAATCTTTGTAGTGCGGATAGTATGGAGCACCTGTTAATGCACCATATTAAAATGGAATGTAATTTGAAAGGTTTGCGTTCCACTGTGCGACTAATGTACGTGCAAAAAAGCGGAGTATACTTTGGGCGTCTTCTTCGGACAAACGTGAACATACTGTAAACACACTCACAAGCACTACAGTTTAATTTTTTCCTTCCAAACTGTAACAACACTTTTAGTCTCACAAGCCAATGGAACCTGACACTAGCTGCCACTAGGAGAATTTAGAAATTACATTTCATTTCACAAATACAGTGCCAAGTTCTCACAAGCAATCACCTCTGTAACAGTGTGTTTCTCTGCCAGCCCAGACAAGCCAACTTGCACTAAACTGTGTTTTAATTCATAACAGAGACGTGGTCTCTCAGGTAGGAGGGGAGGGTAGGAGTGGGTTGTATAGCTGGATTCATTTTATTACCCATGCACAGTTATCTGGCCCTGATAATAATACATAATAAAGTGCAGGCAATGAAATGTAATGATGTATAGTTTGCTCTGAAAAATGAGCGGAACAAACCAGAACCGATTATTACTCACCCCTGACAACGGGTACCTGGGTTTGGACCTGCAAATCTGCCAAGAAGTCTTGCAGGATGTCATGCATATTGAACCCACACATACACACTTAAGCCCAAATCAAAAAAAGAGAGCTCTAGGCCTATTTATGCTGTCCGTATGGGAGCATAATTCAAGGTGAGGAAATATAATGCAGTTCATTTTGTGCTTAGATGTTATGGGTTCATGAATGATGGTTGAATCATGCACCATATACATGAGCAAAGTATAAAGCCACTATTTTTTATGACAACATTATTATATCTTGGCACCAAATTGAAACAAAAGAAAATATATCATCAGAAAACTAAAAGATCTCTTGGATTCTCTACATAAAACTCAAATTGTGTTTCCGGGTAAAACTGACCAAGCAGGTAATTCACACATTTACAGTTACATAAAAAAACACTTGTTTTATTGTTATGAAGTCAAAAAATAAAAGCAAATAGCAGCAAACATATCACGTAAATATAAGTGACATCTGGTTCGCAAATGAAGTAGCTCTTTTTTTAATGAATTGGATGAACCAGTTCTCCAAATCGAACTGAACCATCTGAGTCAGCACAGATCTACAAGATACTTAATCAAAACTCATTTTCAGAAGTGCCTGACAGTCACTCCTAGAAATAAGCCAATATCTCAGAGTATATGATCCTGGGGTTTGCCACCTCATTTCAAGCTGCGCTCCAGTTACTCCAACAGTACACTGAACTGAGAAATGTATATCCTTTGGACATGTCCAACATGTGAAATGTCTGCAATCTGTGAACATGAGAACGGTCAACATCCCATATTACAGAGAAATATAAGCTTAAAATCACCTATGAATACCCCCTAAACCCATTTCATATACTTGTAAATTTTTAGTGAGAAAATAGATCAAACTCACTCTTATTTGACACCCACCTCAAAGCATTCTTTGGATAAAACTCAGGAAATCAGAAATCATTGTAGGCAACGTCTGCACAGATAAAAACAAAAATAAAGACTAATCTTAATGAGTTCTAGCCGTGAGACTCAGGGAGCTTTTGTTCCAGTGGCATAACATTTTAAACATAGTTAGGAGAGTTTTAAAGCGGCTTTTATGATCCAATCACCTCTAGCGACACGTAACGTTCATTTTAACTGCACCCTATGGACAATGTCTCCTTACTGGGTTTAAAATTTCAATAAGCAGCCAGGTCAGACACTCCCACTGGCTGCTATTACACACTGTGATTTCCTTCAAAGAATGCTGACACAATTAAGAAGTGGGGGAAGGAATTAGATGGCATTAATTAAAAGGACTGAAATGGAATCGACACCAGTCTATTCTGTGAGCTGCCAACAGTGGTACGGTGATTTACATGAATTGTGGACTTAAGCGTTTCTGTAAAGAGCCGGCTGAAAGGTTAATGCAGAGGTCCCCGTCTTCCACTCACATCCTGGGGAGAGAAGCATGTCTGCCGCTCGGCAGTCTGGGATATTGTTTCTGTGGGTGAAAGATAATGGATTAGGTCCAGTGAAGGGCCAAGAGGGAATTTTGTGGAGAGATGAATGAGGTGACACGAGGCAGTTCGGGATGGCGGTAAAAATATTTTCTGACTCCGCATTAGGTGGAGGAGTTGCTCGCAGATTGTTTTTCTATTTGACTTCACTTTTAAACAGCAGGCTTTGTCATGGTTAAGATTTAATAATATTGTTTTTAGTCTCCAACTTCTGTTAAGTGAATGAAAATGAAAATGTAATGAATAATAATAAAAGAGCGATACACTTTGCCTGAGCATTTATTCCCTTTGATGCCACACTGAAACTGCTAAAATCACATGCCACACATCGCATTATCATTTCTCACCAAGACATAGATGCATAGAAAACCTCTTACGGGGCACATTTTCTCCAACCTCTTCTGCAGACAAAACTATAAGAAGACGCTCAGCACATTACTAAAACACTTTTTACGAAGAAGGCCATCTTTTCCCACTTACGCTATAATAACATTTGCATCTGTGTCAGCACTCTGAGCACTTTTGCGTCAAGTCCTACACGGTTGCGTCTTAAAATTAGGGGTGCCTACATCACTTAAGCACCTCCAGCATATATTTTTGTGCTCCATATACACACTCACGCTCATCTGGCTACAAACATGTTCATATCAAAACAAGGGCATGGAGAAAGTGGAGACAGATTTGAGTTGGAATTGCAAATGTGAACAGCAGGAGCTTGGTGTAATCCAAAAGACTTTATTCATTGGGAACGCCGGCTGGGTATTGGCACTCGCACACTCTGTTTGTAATTTTCAGCTTTTCGGCGTTAACTACATCCATTCCTCACTCAGCGTGAATGCTCAAAGTAACAATGAAAAGTTAAATTACCTCTGGATGAATTTAAAGTTTGAAATAATGGCCCAGGAGGACCGCATGCTCGGATGTCCAGCTGGACGTGATGGATGTCCCGCTGTCCATCTTCAATCTCTCTTTTGTTTACACCTTATCATTATGGTGCTTCACGTTTCACACATCACACATCACACGTGACACATCCATCACACTCCTGGTAAAGCATTTAAGATTGGCTAAAATATGGAGAAAAAATAAAAACACAGATGTAATGCAATTTGGCATGTACTGTACAACTAAACTGAAAGATTTGAGTTGCAGGGGTTGATTTTTGTTAAAACTATAAGATTTAACTATTTTTCTTTTATGTGACGATAACTTTAAAGCTACTATCATGTCTGCGTCATTTACTACTTTTCGAATGACGTTTTTTGGATAGATTTGATTGTTTTATTCTTGTCCTAGACAAAGAAAATCCATCATCTGAAATATTAACTATGATAAACAAAGAGTGAAATAAACACAGGGCATTTCCATTTTTATTGTGTGAAAATGATTTACAGTATATACATTTTTCAAGCTGTCTCATAGTTGTGGCGTCATTTCAACAACAACCACACAGTTTTTTCAGAAGTTAATGTTTTTGTTTACCATCAGCAGAATTCCTGAAGAGCAGCTTGAGATGAATTATGAGATGCAAAGTTGGATGAAAATCAAGGTAAATATAATTTATTGTGCATCCGTTCATACATCAAACAGTGATTTGATCAAACTATGTATGCAAAAAGTATGAAAACAATCATTGTGTGCATTTAGAATACATTAAATGCTAGTTATTTATATAATTAGCCTTAGTAAGTTAAAGGATTCAAAGAGTTATTCCAACTGATTTGTTTTATTTTTTTTTACTGTGGGAATTGGCATTACTTTCAGAGAAAAAATAAGAAATAAATGATAGAATTATTCTCTGGTATATAAGCCTACAATGTTGGACATTGTTAGTGGACAAAGTTAATGTACTGTTAAGAGTGTGAAAAGTGTGTTTTAGGAAAGTTTACTTTTTTAAATCACCAGGGCCAAAAGTGCTCATAGTTGAAGAAACAACTAGAAACCTAATCTTCTTCACCAATATTAAAGTGGATAACAGGATAGCACATTATTAGCATTCTATGCTAGAGGGCTAATGAGTGAGGGAAAGCATCAACACAACTTTTATCAGTAGAATCAGTATTGAAGTGAAGGGTCCTGCTCTAATGAAACCCAACGTTTGTCCCCGAGAGGAGAATAAATCGATATGCCACTGGATTCCAGGTCACTTCAATCATGTTAAAAAACTATGAGTAAAGTCATCGGTCTCATTAGCTTATATGTCCTTGAGCTTTTTCAGGTTTGTTGAGGAAGTTTCTAGGACCCATTTCTCACACTAGATCCTCTCTAGGTTGAGGCTAATTTGTTATAAGGCAATTGGCGTTGTGATTTAGTTACAACCTTGTAGTCCCATCAGTGCAGGTTCAATTATCAAGCTTATTTATTACTTTCAATAAAAGCTTGACACTTGACATTAAGCACAGTTCTACAATTACTCTCTTTAGTTAGAAATCAACAAGCCAGGGCATGTGTTGGTGCTTAACCTTGTGTAATGAATGTGATCATAATGGACATGCAGCACTATGGCGGAGAGGTTCTCTACTGCCCGAGCGACCTCTCCCTTAAAGTCCCCCTCTGTTTTAAATGCCACTTGCAAATGCTTTCCAGGCCAACTTAAAAATCCATTTCCCACTTCACTTCCCCATTCAAAGCCCATTCGTCTCGCTGGTATTCCTGTGTTTTGCGTATCGATTTGCTGCTTTGATCTTGTGTGGCGAGCTACAGGCTGAAGGGGATCTTCAGAGGAGCGGGGCCATATTGGAAATCTCTCTGCCCTGTAATGCATTACGTTTACAGATTTCCAAAACTGCCACCATCAAACAGGAAGTGGCCACAACACGCATGCATATTTTAAAGGAACATGTTGAACAATATGCATAGCAAAGGAATAAAATGTGTCTTATAATTAGTTTAGAATCCCATACGCCAAAAAAAAAATGTTAATATGATATATATATAAAGCTATAGTAGATCGATAGATAGATAGATAGTAGATAGATAGATAGATAAATAGATAATATTTAAATATATTTTTACAAATATTTCAAATTATACAAAAAATTGGCTAAAATTAATTTGCTAAAATGTTTTAAAATATATTTGTGTAAATATATTTTCTATTAATATCTGTTGGCTTTTTTGTATATTTTTGAAAATATATTTAAAGATATAAATATGTTTTTAAAAGGACATTCAAAAATATATATTTGCGCTATATATTAAATCCAAGAAAAATACATGATCATCATCATTATTTACATCATTATTAATTTAGTTCTGATCTCTTGGCTATTCCATCCATATTTCCATTTAGCCTAAATGTAGACTACTGTAAGATTGGAAATATTTTCTTGCCCCTGAACGGCATTTGGATTTTTTATTTATTTATTTATTTTTTTGCAGTATGAGTTATATGTTTTTAACATTTAAATAACATTTAAAGAGTTTCATAAAGAGTTATGTTGGTGCTTCTGTATAACCTCTGTGAAGTCACATGTATTTTTTTCTGGGTGCTGAATACTTTCTACTACACAAAGAATTCAAAGACTATAGCGTTATTACTGTTAACTGATAAGTAGCTTAGCAGTTTTTAAAGAGCTGAGCATGAAACTACTAGCATCCAGACATGCTGATCTATGTATCACACCTCATACTGCGAAAACATACTTTTACAGACGTCTATCATATCCGTACATAAATGCTGATGCCTTGTCACACGTATCAAGCTCTTTATTCTTGAATCGTTCAGCATATGATCAGATGACAGAGCTGACAACATCTATATCAGTGCCTCAGCAGGGGCTGGGGAAGGACCATACAGTGAACACACAGTGAATAAGAGTGACTGGGCAAAGGGTGACACGTCAACCACGTGAAAGAAAGAAAGCACTCTGACAGGTGCCAGGAGCCCAAAGGATCGATATATCAATGCTCGGCTAACAAGCGGTTATATTTAGCCTCCAGACAAGTGTCAAAGCATGGCAGCGTGGGCTCCCACCTGCGGAGAAACTTCAATTTCTGTTTTTCTGTCATCTCCTTCTCACCTAGCAGGAATGGGGATAGACCTGTCGGGTGTGGAGTGTTTGGTGCTGAGAAAATCCAGGGAATGACACTTCCACTTAGTGAAACAGTCACACTCGATTTCACTGTGATTTGATTATAGTGCAAAGACATTGAACATAATGACATTCTTGTTGTTTATGGCGCCTATATAATTAAACACTATTAAAAATATATATTTCAAAATGGGGAATTTGCAGCGATGCAATAGAACATAGGTTTTTAACCTTGCTCCTGGAGACCCACTATCCTGCTAAGTGTAGTTCCAACCTGCTCCAACACACCTGCCTGCTATTTTAAAGTCATCCTGAAGACCTTGGCTGTGGGAAAAAAAATTAATGAATTCTTCTCTACTATATTGTATGCGCTTCACAGTATGCCAAAAGGGTATTATGTATGAAATCATAGTATATGAAAAACATACTTTTTCAGTGGTCGCAAAGTTCAAATTGTGTCTTTTCCCATCAGTAATGAATGTAAAATAAAAGAAAAAAGAAGATTGTTCTCGTGAGTGTGGATCATAATTTCTTATACTAAGTAACTCAACAGATTGACGCACCAAAATAAAAAGATCAAGTAACGCAAGAGCGCAGTGCAAACAACGTTGTTAAACCCGCCAAGTTCAAATGAAATGTAGTTACTATGTGTACCTACTCGGTATGCGATTTCGGACGCACCGCTTGATTAGCTGGTTCACCTTTCAGTGAACAGTTTTTAAATTATTATTTTTTTCTTAGTGTGTAAAGTATTTTTTCACTATAAAGAACCTTTTGAATGAAATGGTTCCATGGATGTTAAAGGTTATTTATGGAACCATACATGCCAATAAAAAAATATATATTTTTAAGAGTGAAGCAACATTTAACTAATTTCCAGGTTTTACATTTTTAGAAGAAATTTCTCTTAGAAATGTCAGATCCATTATCACAAAGTCAGGAGGTTTTTGGTTAAATGCCTGAAATAAAGTCTGTGGTTAACACAAGCTCAATCAGGTTGTCACAGACAGTATACGCCATCCTCCTGACCAGGGGTGTGTTTCCCAAAAGTCAAGTCAAGTCAAGTCACCTTTATTTATATAGCGCTTTTAACAATACAGATTGTGTCAAAGCAACTGAACAGCATTAATTAGGAAAATAGTGTGTCAATAATGCAAAATGACAATAGTAAACACTAATTTTTCAGTTAAAGACAGTTCATCATTCAATTCAGTGATGTCATCATCCAGCTCAGTTCAGTTTAAATAGTATCTGTGCAATCAAGTCAACGATATCGCTGGAAATGACGTGTCCCCAACTAAGCAAGCCAGAGGCGACAGCGGCAAGGAACCGAAACTCCATCGGTGACAGAATGGAGAAAAAACCTTGGGAGAAACCAGGCTCAGTCGGGGGACCAGTTCTCCTCTGACCAGACGAAACCAGCAGTTCAATTCCAGGCTGCAGTAAAGTCACATTGTGCAGAGAACTCATCTGGTTCCTGTGGTCTTGTTCCGGTGGTCGTCTGAGACAAGGTCTTTACAGGGGACCTGTATCTGGGGCTCATCTAGTTGTCCTGGTCTCCGCTGTCTTTCAGGGCTGTAGAGGTATTTTCTAGGTGCTGATCCACCATCTGGTCTGAATACGTACTGGATCCGGGTGACTGCAGTGACCAGCTGATCTGGATACAGACTGGATCTGGTGGCTACCGTGACCTCGGAATAAGAATTAAAGAGACTATTAGCATAGATGCCATTCTTCTAACAATGTAGCAAGTACATTGGGTGTTATGAGAAGTGTTCCCGGTTCCGGTTGACCTAATTAATGCAGCCTAAAAATCCTGCAAAAATCCTGCAACGGATTTGAATATTAGAAGAGTATTAGTGTGTTATGTGTAAGCCAGGTTAAAGAGATGGGTCTTTAATCTAGATTTAAACTGACAGAGTGTGTCTGCCTCCCGAACAATGTTAGGTAGGTTATTCCAGAGTTTGGGCGCTAAATGTTCAAGTCAAGTTTATTTGTACAGCGCTGTTCACCATACAAATCATTGCAAAGCAAATTTACAGAAAATTAAATTTCTACAATATATTTAGTAGTAGCTCATCAGTGGTGACTGTCAGTTAATATACATATGGCAGAAATATGGAAAAATCTATTTAAGACATAATAAAACAGACAATGAACACTATTAACAGCAGTGATTATATGTTGCAATCAAACTTGTTGTAAAATTTGGTAGTTTTTGTTGTTTCAGGGTTGGCATCATCTGAAGTCCTATGAGGGGTTGGTATATGCTTCTCAGGTGTTCTGGATCCAGAGAAGCTTGTGTAAAAATCCTAGTGGCAAAAAACAGAGGAAACAAAAGAGACAAACATTAGCGTTAGATGAGGTTGTAACAATAAAGCAAACTATTGGCGCAAGTACGTTGTACCAATGGAGTTCAATGATAAATAACAACTGTCTACTCACTTGTTCAGTTTGTTGTACATGTGCTCTTAAATTATTCTTACTCAAACTTTTCCACTTGGTAAAATGAAAAAAAAAAAATTCAGACATTAGTGATGGTGATGAAGTCATGCCGACTGAGGTGTAGTTTGTGTACAGACTAACTCAGTTTTTACTTCAGGCAATTACAGTCTTCAAAATTCATAAACGTGAGGGTATTATGAACAATATCATGCTGAACAAAAACTATAGAAACTATTGTAGGTACAGTAATGGCGAATTCCAACCGCACAGACAAATGCAGCAAACACATTTGTTTTGTTGGGTCAGTGCGTTACCCCTGTTGCATCTGTTACCATGGGCGTAGTTGTTTCACCGACTGGGGCCAACTTGTTCTTGGGTTGTAGTGTGGTGTGATTTGGCCTTAAGAACCATGTGTTGGTGACAAAGCTTATTTCCTGCAGTAATCCAAAAGCAAGTGGAAACAATATATGGCTTGTTTACCCCCCCCCCCCCCCCCGGGGAACCAAGGTCTACAAAAAACCATCTCCTGCCAGCAGTCTATTAGATCCATTATCACTGCAAATTTTTTAAAACTATGCAAGGTTGGACATAATGTGTACTTGTAACTGTCATGATCTCCAGCTGGAGTGCCCATGAGCTCCTCTAGAGGGCACTCCATTCTGTACCTTGCCATTCACTCAGGACTCCATTTCCCATAATCCTTTGCCCGGACTCATCAAGTGCATCACCTGTCTCTCATCAGATCTCATCATCAGTTCACTGCTGTCTCACATTAGGAGGACTATAAGAATAGCACACACACTCTCTGTCATCGCTGGTGATTAAATGTTTAACCCTTCCGTGTTTTCTAGTTTCCGTGTTCCTAAGTTTTGCCTTTCTCGTGTTTTGTTCCTTGGACTGTTTATTGGGATTGCTCTTTGGTCTCGACCCGTGGATTGTACCTGTTTGCTGGTGTTTGACCCTGCCTGTCTTGACCACTCTTCTGAATTAAATCTGCATTTGGACCTTCAACTCCGTTGTCACTACGCCTCCGTCGTTACAGAATCACCAGCCACACACGGATCCAGCGGCTTTATTCAGCAACCCAGACCAAGCATGGACCCAGTAGACCAGCTATTACATCTTCGTCAAGGAGGCTTATCTATTGAGGAGTATGTTCACCGGTTCTGTGAGTTGTCATATCAAGTACCGCTTTATGATGAAGTTTTGTTTAAGGACTTGTTCCATTTTGGACTCTGTGAACCAACTAAATCATTGTTACCTGTAGGGGAGTTTAACGGTAGTTAGATGGACAGTATGGACGATGCTCTCTTGTTATGTGGTTCTCCTTTCACTGTGGGAGAGGCAGAGGACTTTAAAGCCCCAGAGACTTTTCATAAAATGGCCACCAGCCCAGAGACTGTTAACACGATGACTGCCAGCCCAAAGTCTCTCCTCAAAATGGCTGCCAGCCTGGAGGCTGTTCACAAAATGGCCACTTCTCCTGAGTCTCGTCCCATCTTGGCCTGCCAAGCCAGAGCCCGCTCACGTCAAGCCTGCCAAGCCAGAGCCCACTCACGTCAAGCCTGCAAAGCCAGAGCCCACTCACGTCAAGCCTGCAAAGCCAGAGCCCACTCACGTCAAGCCTGCAAAGCCAGAGCCCACTCACGTCAAGCCTGCAAAGCCAGAGCCCACTCACGTCAAGCCTGCAAAGCCAGAGCCCGCTCACGTCAAGCCTGCAAAGTCAGAGCCTGCTCACATCTCAGCTGATCTTCCTGAGTCAAGTCTAGTCACAGCTGATCTTCATGAGGCAAGTCAAGTCACAGTTGATCGTCATGAGTCAAGTCACAGTTGATCTTCAGGAGTCAAGTCAAGTGCTGTAACACTGATGAACTGCCAGCCCAAGTCTCTCACCAACATGGCCGCCAGCCGGGGCTGTTCACAAAATGGGCCTTCTCTGAGTCTCGTCCCCTATGGCCGCAAAGCCAGAGTCTGCTACGGCAGGCCTGCCAAGCCGAGTCCGCTCACGTCAGGCCTGCCAGTCACGCCTGATGCCTAAATCTCAGCGTCTTCCTGCATCAGTTCAGGTCACAGCTGTTATTCCTGAGTTCAGTCTAGTCACAGTTGATCGTCATGAGGCAAGTCAAGTCACAGCTGATCTTCATGAGTCAAGTCAAGTCACAGTTGATCGTCATGAGTCAAGTCAAGTCACCGCTGATCTTCATAAGTCAAGTCAAG
>JADLZN010008519.1:558876-598517 GCA_018155175.1 Sinocyclocheilus anophthalmus | reverse complement strand
TAGCCTACAGTATGTCAATGACACGGATGTTCAAAGATGCCTTTCTGTCCCTTATATTTGCATTACTTCCCACAAATCATGTCTGCTTGAATAACATGGATGGCGCCATCACTGCTGGAGCCGGTTCCAATTGACTATTCAAAGTAGTGCTGGGCGGTATAACGGTTCATACCAAATACCGGTGTTTATTTTACTTATGATATGAATTTTTTAAATACCGCAATAATGGTGTATGTCGCTTAAACAACGTTCAGAACGCGACACTCTTTGAAAGGAGTCCCTTTTCACTGTTGAACTGTGGTGAGGGAACAGCTGTATGTATTACTAAGTGTGAAAGTTCCGAAACTGAAACCATAGAACTAATAGAACGTGATGACAGAAGAACTCATCCACAATATCAACATTGACCTCCACAAATATCCACCGCCCCTGCCATCAGCTCCCGCGTCTCTCTCACACACACACACAAGCGCGACTTTAGCACTAGATTTAGCAACTTTCAGACCCTTTTAACGGCTTTTTTTCATAGAATATTTATACTGACAAACCTAGCGACTTTTTTTTGGATAAAGCTTAGCTATGGTTCAGATGGAAGATTTCTCCAGTTCTGTCCCGCGAACGCGAGGTCTGACTTTCCCCGAGAAAGTGTCACCTCTCTCGGCGTCTGTTCTGTGCAGTGAGCATCAGAGAAGCAGCGCATTCAGTTGGCCGCACCGCAGCAGACTCGTCAGTAAATGAGTACAAAACAGCGTTTCCTATCACCTGTCGCTTACTGATTGTTTGGAGTTATAAATATGAGCGTAGTTCGTCTGTAATATCACATGCACTTTTTTGTTTGTTGTTTTTAGTTTGTTACTCAGATGCAGGCATTGCGCTGCATGAGACAAAAAAAGTAATATAGCCAAAACAACCGCATAGCCGTTCTTTAGTGTAGATGCATGTTGATTTTTATCAGACGATACCACGATTATAAATGAGAGTGACTCCTGTTTAACACGTATTAAAAGGGGTCGTGTATAGTCACTATTTAGTGTGGTATTTTTCTACAATATTCACTCATCATGACAGTAAAATAGGGCATGCTAAGTCAATATACTGCAGTATTTCCTCTTTCAATCAGTAGAAATATGTTAACATACGAAGCAATATAACTATTGCGTGCATTTGAACTCAGAACTCTTCAGCTGCGCTGACGGCACACTCGCCGTTGCTGCTGCGGGACACTAAACACTGTCGAGCCGCTCTTGACAGCACGGTAGCACGGTCTTGAGTTGTTTCCACCAGTGCAGCAATTTTTTCATCACTAATGGATGGATATCTAAAATATAAAAATAAGGAAAAGCATAAAACATGAATGAAAATGTGCACCTTTAATAAAGTGATTTTCTACTGATGAGAAATAATAAGGCTTTAAATTTTATAAGCTTTAAAAATGTATTCAATCTAGGAAGTAATATATTGATATCGAGAAATACCATAACGATTCATTTAAGAGATTGACTAGCTGCCTAAACCGTTACTATAGGTTGTGTATTTTCAGCATTTACATTAGCTACATTAGGTGTCTGGGTAGCCTACTTTCTGGGATTACCAGACTTCTGCATATAAATTTATATTTCTTTATAACATAAAACATATGTTAATGCCACTATCATTATTTACTGTGTTGCAATTATTTTGTTTCTCAGTTTATGATAAGAATGAGGCAGGAGAGGTTTCTGTGAGAGTCTCTACCTATATATAGCACAAATAAAATGAGCTTCACCTGAAGATTATGAGCTGGCTTATCTTTATCCGGAAGTTCTAAATAGCGCTCCGTGCATATGGTCAATTGGTCAAAATATTGCTCATGCGCGCGGCGGCGCTCGTTCACTGAAATCTGTGTGAAGTTTAGCGGAGAATCGCAAAGCAGAAGGCTCATGCACTTCTGACAGAAAAATTGAAATATTTCTATGGCTTTCTAACATTTACAGATGGATAATATAACTGTGAAATGTAAGTTATGTATTCAGGAAGACAGCACATCTCAAACACATTAAACAGCACGAGTAGCCTAGTGTCTCTGTCAGTGGCACATGCAGCCTTTCTGTCACAGCATATGACGGGCCTAGCCGCTTAAACTAATATGCGAAACGAAACTATAGTTTTTAAAGGCCTTAATATGAAGCTTGTCACATGTTTAGAACAAATTGGATTATGCACTTTCTCCTCAGCAGCTCAGTCTGTGTCCTCCGCTATATCCGCATTTTCAGATGAGCTCGTATCAAACTACTGTATATCGAACGGTATTGCCTCATATCGAATCGCTTATAAAGCATACAAACTCGATATACCACCCAGCCCTAAATCACAGTACATTAAACTAAGCCAAAAATGCCCAGTTTTGTGCACATTTTAGCTAATATTACAATCTCCCTATGAAATAGAAATCATGTCTAAACTGGCATGAAACCTGAAGCAGTTTAAAAGGGTCTGGGAGATGCGATTTCAAGTTTCCTTTCTCTTTGGAGTGTTACAATCTGATTGTGCATTGATAAGATCCCTGACGTTGCAAAGACTAAAGTCTCAAAACCAAAAAAACAACTTTATCAAAGTTAAGACTCTGCCAACACGCCCCCCCCGAAACCCCTTTGGCCTTCCCGAAAAGTAGATGCCCCAAATTTATTTCGGACTTTACGATTACTTACAACAGAACAGCAATGCATTTTATGGTTTTGTGAAGCTAGGAGAGGAGGTAATTCTTACTTTGCTATGACAATCTGGCGCTTCTGATCAGCTACTGTTTTGTTATTAGTTTAAAATATTTGCTATTGACTTCAAATGCGGAGTCTTGCGCATCATGTGCGTGCGAGAGAGAGAGAGAGAGACAGGGTCACATCACACTGGAGTCAAGCTGTCTTCACAACCGGGATTGTTACTGCAAAACACATACCGCTTCATCACTGTTCTGTCACGCTGACTCCTGATCCCTTTTCCGTCTCTGTCTTTACATTTATTTTGAAAGGTGAAGCTCGTGATTATGGTAAGGGGCGCTACATTTCCGACGCGTGCTTGCTGTGTTCGGCTAATCACAATGCACTGGTCAGCTGGCCAATCAGAGCAGACTCCGCTTGTCGGAAGTATGGACTTTGTAGAAAACGAAGCGTTTGCGTTAGGCGGGGCATAGAGGACCTACAATATGTACAGTATTTGAAAAATAATGTGTTTTGAACATTAAAGCATGTCAACATATTCTGTTACACCAAATAATGATCTTTGAAAAAGCATCATATGACCCCTTTAAGATAACAAATTCAGCTAATGTTTACATGCAAACAGTACGCAACACAGGTTGGTCTGTGATAATCAAGACAATTTTATGATATGGTGCACCAATACTGCATGCCAAAGTGTGGACTTTCCCCTTATTAGCAAGTTACATAAATTTAAGACATAGTCTGGGACAATTAAGACAAAGCCAAAAAATAAACTGAAAAACAGGCTCTTATCAACAGAAATCCAGTGGAAAAATTACGTTCTCAAAATGTGACAGCCTCCCATGGAAATCAATCAAATCTCTGAACATTATTAATAACGGCATAAACATAACAGACTAGATGGTGACCGTTCAAAAGAACTTTGTTTTGGACACCTAAAAATCCAGTTTGCATGGAAAATTACCAATTAGTCATTGAGAGGACTCTCTTATCCAAAGTGACAGTATTTTAACTTATGAACTACATGGACATTTCCCTAATAGAAACTTGGAGTTAGAACCAAAAAATAAAAATTCCGTCATCATTTACACACTCTCTATATTGTTTCAAACTGCAGGATGCCCGTTGGATTCCAAATAATAACACTGGACTCCTTGCGCCTTGTTTAAAGAGCAGGTCATATGGTATTTTAAAGTGTCCTAATATTGTGTTGGAGTCCCTACAACAGGTTTAAATGCATCTAAGGTCAGAAAACATTATAATTTTCTTAAGAGTCATTTGCCAATGATTTCTAAACTGTTTGTTCCAAGCAAGTTCGGCGCAAACCCCTCCCTTCCATAAGCCTACTCTGCTCTGATTGGTCAGCTGGCCAAGCCTGCTGTGATTGGCACAGAGAGGAGTCCTTGAGCAAGTTTGTGCTACCATTGACAAAGCACCTTTGCATAAAACAATAATATAGTGCTCCAATCCGTTCTTTTAATAATGACATAAAATACAAAAACACTTATGCAAGCGAATGCCCACAGCTAAAGTTTATCTGCTTAACTGTGAACACTTAAAACAATAATGTTGGATACGTTAGCCGAGTGCTAATGTGACTAACTGATGAAACAATACAGTTTGTAAACCAAAATACGTCTACTGTAATGTTTGAAGAATGACAGACAAAAGACGCTCGGTGTCTTAACTTTTAATCAGAACACAGAACAGCTGTATTATCACAGGCGCACCAGCCTAGCTAACTCGCTCGTCTCTCCCGCATTAACCCTATAACTGCCGGTGCAGCAACATAAACAGAAATTTCACTACGATTATAAAGTCTGTGCTACACTACATTCTTTATTATTAAACTAAGTAATTAGAACAACGTCCGTCTACATTAATCGACGCATATTAATAGTGGGTTCACAGCGAATTATCACAACTAACGTATTTCAGTAAGACATCATGCTTTACCTGGAAACCTAAAGCTGCACTAGTTATACATCACATATTAGCACAAAAACTTGATGTTTTGAGCACTCAATTGAAAATGTACACAACGTATCAATCGTACTTACAGGTTGTAGTTCGGAGAGCTTGTTAGTCCAAATAAAGAAGATAGAAGAAGCCAACGAAGATAAAATCCAAGATTAGAGCAGCAGTCCTCGGTAAAATGACATGCACACAACAAAAGTTTTGAATTGTATTTCTGTGGTATCCTTGAGCACAGCGTCTTCTCAACATGATGTAACACACTAACTAGGCAGGTCAACTCTTTATTTTAGGCGGGCAGGCGGGATTATGCAAATGTGTTACCCAGTGACGTATACCGGTAACAGGCAAAAGATTTGAAAATATGACGACTCGTTTAGGCGATTCAGAATCGACTCTCTCTTTGAGAGACAATTATCTTTATTTATCATGCACTTTTTTTTGATTAACAACTTTGCAGACTGCTTACATTGAAAGATAGCTACGTTAAAAAGGCAAAATAGATTTTATTTTTTGAAAACCCATATGACCTGCTCTTTAAAGGCGACAATGGTCATTGTTCATGCCTCGCCTATTGTAGGATTTAAACCTACAATAGTTTGATTACCAGTCTGAATCTTTAAATATTAGATGCACCATCCCTAGTGAGTAATGCCGGTCAAAGTCATCAGATGCTGCTGAATGGTTATATGCACTTTTCTCATGAAGTTATGTGTGTTTGGAACTGACCAGTGAAGAGGTCTCCGTTGCTGTAGGCTTTGCCCCGGCCCTCTTCGTCGTTGGGCACAGCCGACACCTGCTTAGCCGAGGTGCAGCCCATGGCCTCATTCCCTCCCCCCTCTCACCATCTCACCTGAGAGAGACAGAAAACACATGCAGCAAAGAGGCTGACAGCACATGTTTAAAGTCAGAACAGACGCATGATTAGCTCCATTAGCGGCTCCGCTGGGTTACGGAATACCGATCATCAGGAAAAGAAAACACATCTGAGTTGAGCCTGAACAGATCCAGACATGCTTTCTATCACAGCCCGAAGCCAGGGTTACAGATTCAGGGTTACCCGCCCCCCCATTACTTACAAACGTGTGTATCTTTAAATTGAACCCAGGCCAAGACGAACACAAGACACGCATAACAGCTCCAAAAAGTATTTGGACACACTTAAAGTATGAATGCCACTGCATTATAAAACAAAATATCAAACCAATGGCATTTACACAAAGAAATATAGCCTAAACACACTTTCCAACAAAACATAGGGAACGTAGGGAAGTCCGTTAGACATTTAAGGATAAAACAACATATACGTTGTTCAAAATGAAGTATTTCAACTATTTCTGGTTGTCAAATGTAAATGGAAAATGTTCATTATAGGGAGTCGATACCAAACTAACTTTCTTGATTCTTAAAAAAAAAAGACTGCTTATCTTATTATAAGCAATCAGTGCAATATAAAGTATGTATGTGGCATGACTTGCATATCCAAATAGAGTGCTGCAGGGATGACGCATTTTTGTAGACTAAAACCTGGAAATTAGTTAAATGTTAGCATTTCTGGTTATGTCGTCCTGCAGTCAAAAGGTTTTTTGAATGGGTTATTGGTTAAATGCCTGAAATAAACTCAGCTGTGTTAATTTGTGAAGATTATAATGATGAACAAAACCTGTAAGAACCATACATTTTTGTCAGTCCCCGAGCTTACTTCTGCAATAATCGAATGGAACAATCCTATAGGGTTTTTGTCAAGGGAATCAGGGGGGCTTACAGATTGGCCAACAAAAACAGTAAACCACTGCAGCACTCTAAATGTTTTGCAGCCATTGCATATAAAAACACCTTCAGAATCTGTGGCAGAGAGATGAGAACATCTCATCCGGCAGGGACCCCAGACCCTCATGCAGGAATGGACTCGGAAAAGAGGGGGAAAAATTGAGAGAGGACAAAACAGAGGAGAGAAAGATCAAAAGAGCCGGCTACTCCTCCTCCCTGCTCTCTCCTCGTTTGAAGTCGTCAGGAGGGGCAGTGTTTAGCTCTGCCTTTAGCAGCACGGGGCGAGGACAAAGCACCAGGTGTACAGGCGAGAGAAAAGCGTGCGAACGTGCGATTGTATGTGTGCGCACACAAACCAGACCACTCTCTGCAGCGAGTCTTGAGCAAAAAAAGATCTGCCTCTCAAGGCTGCGGAGGTTTTGTGCGTCATCCCATAAAAGCCTGTGAAAGTATAATCACCCACAGTAGGGGTTTTCAATGAGGAAGTGTTTAGATTTACACCATCTGAAGTCTGAAAAGAGTGTTATCCATTCAAGTTGCTCAGAATTGGAATAGCCTTCATTTGTGAAGTTCTACACATGCTAATTTGACAATGCTCTCTCATTTTTTCTGTTGCTTTTTGGTGAAGCTAGTGGTGCAGATTGCAGAAATTATATTTTTTAATATAATGCTGAAAAAGAGCAAAGACAAACACTGATTTACTCATTGCGTTACCTAACAGGGGTTGAGAAAGTCTTTTCACACCTCTTGTTACGGAGACATAAACAAGAAGCCATCTGGGCACTTGTGGCAGGTTCAAGTTCTCTTACACAGACAGAACACTGAAGTCTGTGTTCTGTAAAAGCTGTGCGTATACATGAAGCAAGATCAGGGCCTGGCTGTGCGTTTCTATACAGGTCATGTGTGTGTAATGGGATGGTCAAATAGACCATCCCAGGACCCAGCTTAAACTTGTCTAATGGCTTAAACACACTTTGACTAATCAGATGCAAAAAATAAAAAAACGTTTTACGGTGGAAAAAAAATGTTTAAGGGGAAAAAAATGTGAATAAAGCAGCATTTCTATCCCATTAGTTCAAGAGAATAAGGGAGAATTATCAAGTCACATTTCTGATGCACGTCCAGGAATTTATTAAGGAAACTGATATTTAAAAAATCCTACCAATAAGCCAGTAGGTAAATTATTTTCACCTTATGGCTGATTTTAAAAATGAACTATTTAGTCTAAAAAAAAAAAAACACTAAAAACTAATAGGCCTAGTGTTTCACAAAAGAGAATTTAGGAATAACCATATTTTAATGTACACAATGAAAAATGGATATTCATACTTGGATGTATTAAAGATTACATTTAACAGTGTGATTAAATTCAACACACAAACATTGACTTTTACATTGCTACAAAAAATTTTGTGTATCCCGCTGCTTTATGGTAAATGTGTTTTGATTGTAATTCGTTCATATTTTAGAAAAATGTATTTGCATCTTGCACAAAATCTCAGTTTGAATGAAAATGTGGCTGGAACGGTGACAGACAAACTTTCATAACTTTCATGCATAACACCTACTCAACCAACAAACATACCCATCAATACATCATGTCTCAAAGCATTCAAACAAACACGCAATCAGTTCTGACAATAGAAATAATTGACTAATGTGCGAGGACAAATGAATAACCTACTTTCGAAGCAACAGCCTTGAAGATGAATGCATCACATTCACACCCCTACTAAAACACACACAAACACACAGCAAGTACACACCCTCGAACAGGCCGCAGGGCTGAGAGCTGTCTGAGCCACCACTCACCCTGAAAAACAGGCTGATCAGGAGAGAACAAGAATCATGGGAAGGAGAGCACAAGTCCTTTGAATCTCAGCTGAGACGGGACAACACAAACACCAAACCCCTGCTCTGAAGAACCAGAGGAGACCCTATTCATTTACTTTGAGCAGGACAACAGCCCTCCACCATAATATTTACTCACCCGCAACGGTTGTAGCATCAACTCCCCATCTTAGTTTAAACAGATCACCAAGCCTGCCGAGACACACAGTGAAAACGTCTCAACGCTGTCATGATTATCTTAAGACTAAAGCCTCTTTTTCTTTCCCTTTCCTTCCTTCTTTATGTCTTAAGCAGTGTGAAAGGTGGTTTGGGGGTGGAGAGATGTTAAAATAATAGCGCTAGTGTTTAAGAAGGGAACTCTCTAACCACAAGAAGAGAGGGGCAACGAAAGGGCTGAGAGAGAGAGACAGAGAGTTCAAGTCAGAGGAAGCAATGAGACTGAGAAACAGATGGGAAGATAAATGCGTCAAAGACGGTCAAGGTGACATTTTGTAAATCGCAGGACTTCAGCAAAAATCAGTGGTTCTCAAAACAGCAGAGCACTTAAACAGTAAAACAACAACTGCCGACCACCTAACATCTAAAAACCGGGGGAATCTGCAATTACCTCAAAACAATTACCTACACCATAATAAATAACTCGCAATAATAATTATTATTGTGAGTTGATTTAATTGGTTGATAAAATTTCAGGTAGGTAAGGTTTTTTTTTTTTAGGTTTTTGAAGTGTCTTTTTTCTAACCAAGGCTTCATTTATTTAATCAAATATACAGCAAAAAAAAGAAATATGGGAAATTTAAAGGGTCATATGATGCGATTTCAAATTTTTCCTTTCTCTTTGGAGCGTTACAAGCTCTTGGTGCATAAAGACAATCTGTAAAGTTGCAAAGACTAAAGTCCTCAATCCAAAGAGATATGCTTATAAAATTTAAGAGTTACCCACCGCCTCCCAAAACGGCTCGTCTAACACCCCCCCCCACATATCACCTCACCATGTGGGAAGATTTGCATCACGCGCCCAAGTTCACGCAAAGAAAGGCGGCGTAACTTTTATTCTCGCTGTAGTATTGTTGCCGCTGCCGCCATGTCGTGGAGACGCTTTGTGTTTTGTTGTGAAAGCGAAACTACGTTGTTTGGTCTTGCAAAAGAGGACGATATCCGCTTCGTCATGCTAGAGCTGATCTGTGCTGGTCGCTGAGGGAATACAACAACTTTGCGCTGTGGATCGGTTTTCACCGTGGACGAAACGGAGTCCAGCCCGTTCACATGTGGTTGCCACTCCTTCGTCGAATACGCCGGCCTCGCTGCTCTCAAGCCCGCCCGCCTCTGCTCACTCTAACCCGGCATCAGCTTTCCGCTCACCGCTAGCCACAGTGTTTTTCCGTTGTGAAAGGAAACTACTTTGTTGGTCCTTCTAAATAGGCCACAACTACAATCAGTGGTTAAGTTGTATTTAAAACACTGTTCCGGAACAGTTCAACCCAAATTATTCAGATGTGTGCAGCGCATTTTTTGGAGGACTGTTTACTGATCCTGGTATAGTAGACTACAATGCCGGTAGTTCTGACTCACTTAAGTACGTTTTCATTTAAGGATTTGCCACTGACGATTCAAACAATTTTGAGCAGTGTAGAGTAGCGCTCGTAGTTTGTCATTTCTTTCTTCTCCGATCCAATGCAACAGAGTTTATTTTTACGTGCGTGATACACGCCACGCGTAAAAATACAGTATAAGTCATTATATTCAGTAATTATGTCCCCATTGGATGCAGCAAATGCCTCGTTTGTAATGGTTTTTATTGGTTTTGTCTCGTCGCGCTGGGACATGGTATCACAGTATGGTAAGGGGCATAACAATTTCCGTCACATGCTTGAGGTATTCGGCCAATCACAACGCACTGGATAGCTGGCCAATCACAGCACACCTCGCTTTTTCAGACTGATGAGTTTTGTAAAAATCGACATGTTTCAGAAAGGCGGGGCATGGAGGAGAAACAATACTGTACAGTATGTGGAAAATAATGTTTTTTTTTTTTTTTTTTTACTTACAACGCATACACATTTCATGCCCAAATTCCTTTTAGCAGCATCATATGACCCTTTAAAATGCCTTTCATTTTTAATATATTTAAAATGTAATTTATTTCTGTGATTTTAAAGTTGAATTTCAAGAGTTCCGCATTACTCTAGTTTTCAGTGTCACATGATCCTTCAGAATCCTTCTAATATGCTGATTTGCTGCTCAAGAAACGTTTATTATTATTATTATTATTATGTTAAACTGTTATGCGGTCTTTTTAACATTATAAACTAAAATAGAATTTGTATGAAATATTCCAACTATTTTGAAACCGTTTTCAATTTAATCTTAATTTAATTTGTAATCATTATGTTGTTTTGTCAGTTATAAGTTTTTGTTCTAATCAAATTAATTTTATTTTATTTTTCAGTTAGTCATTTCAGTGCTTTAACAAATTTTTGTTGGTTGCTAAGGCAACATTTAATTTTTTTTTAGGTTGTTTAGCTAATATTCATATTTTATTTCAGCTTTATTTAAATATACAAAAATGATTTTTAATAGTTTTAGTTAACAACAATAACCCTGATTCTGCAGCAAACACTTTTGCCTAACAAGAAGCCCTAACAATGTTCTACAGGTTTTTCCCTCCCCAACACTCTCGCCAACTCTAGGGAAATCAGCCTATGAATGATTTGTGTCTGAATTTTAAGCTAGCTAAAATATAAATATAAAATATAATATAAATATAAAAACTCCCTCACCAATCCATTCTTACATAAAACATCCCATGGGGTTTAAATGAGACAATTTACTAAAGAATGGTATCACATACTATTCACACAGAAACTCATTCTACTCGTATTTCATGAATTAGGGCCAGTGTTTTCAGCCAAGACGGTGTGGAAATCTTACTTGCAAAAGTCTGAATCGATCCCTCCATCCACTGTCACACCGTACCACTCAGGGCTGTCCCAACACCGCCTGCGTCTGACTGACTCACTGACTTCACGGCTCAACAACTGATTTGTGCCTGTCACCTCTATACTGCGCGTGGGTCTGAATACTGAAGCTTGGTGCCACTACTGTCAGAAAAGAACCAAATGACTCATAAACACACCACTCATATGACTAGTCAAACGAAACCTTGAGTACCTAATTTGTCTTCTAATCAGCATCTTCAAAACATCACACCTTTCTATCTTTCCTTTCTGCAATTACTAATAAGTACCATCTCTCTTCCAGTCAATGCACGCACAAGGCTACAGGAAATTTACTCTGGGGTTAGGTCTGTAATTTTTCCATATCCATCTCTATAATGTTGACAAGCACCTCCTAATTCTGCCTATAAATATTCATTTGAAATTAGAAAACCATCTATTATATCAATTCTGTTGCCTGCTGCCGCATAATTGGTCTGCCCATTTCCTAAGTATACACACAGCTCTCTAATGAGGTCTTGAAAGCCTCCAAATGAAAATCCCTCCCACTGTGCAAACCTCATTTTCATTCTTTTACAAAATGTTTACTAATTCAGAGAAATCTGAATAAGTTTTAAAAATGCCATGCTTCCAATTAAATGGCACCGGTAGTATGGCACTGTTATTTAAACATTCAAATAAGCACGTTCATCCGTCTCAGCACGTACGTGTGGGACATCCGTGTTTGACAATAGTAGAGGAGGCTGTCATATCAGAACAGCGAGCGGCAGTTAGTCACACGCAGCCTTCAGCCTGACCTCTAACTCGTCGAACAAAAGCGTGACAAAGCTCAACCTCAAAAGCCACCTCTGAACCACGTGGGGCTCTCTCTGAATGATTAGATTTGTAATTGACCCCATCAATGCTTTCCAAGGCAGGAAGGATCGAGGACAGTTGGTGTACGATCTCAGAGTGTGCAGTAACGGTATACAGTATAGCAGCAGGGTCGCTTCAACTCGCTAGACAAAAATGACGTATGAAGCTTAGCCCTAAAATGCCACTATGCAAAGATATCTACTTGTGCAAATAAATTTTTTCCCTTCATTTTTTAAAGTCGACATGAAACATAAGTTGCCTTCATCTTTTCTTATGACACGCATACAATTGAAATAGCTTCTCAAAAAAAATTAAAAAGTATGGTAGTATTTAATTTGGTCTATATCGGGAATTGATTGGATCGTTGTCATTTGTAACCTTCAATGACATGCACTGATAAATCATTTATAAAAAAAAACACTGCAATATTCAATAAAAAAAAATTCTTTTGATTTCATGGTGACTTTAAAAAGGATGCATTTATAATTATTATTTATCAGAATGGTGTAGTTAAGGGTAAGGACAATAAACCAATAAATACCAGAGATTAAAAATATTTTTTGTATTAAGGGGTCATATGATGTGATTTCAAGGTTTCCTTTCTCTTTGGAGTGTTAAAAGATGATTGTGCATAGATAAGATCCCTGAAGTTGCAAAAGACTAAAGTCTCAAAACCAAAGAAATACTCTTGATCAAAGTTAAGACTCTGCCACACCCACCTAAAACAGCCCGTTCTAACACACCCCCACATATCTAACTCACTATGTGGAAATATTAGCATAAAGCCACCCAAATGTGCACGCAAAGAAAGAAGGCGTAGTTTCAGTTACCGCAGTTAGTGTTGAAGCAGCCATGCAAAGGAGACGCTGTGTGTTTCTAGGCGAAAACAAAAGCACTTTATTTGGCCTTCTGAAGTAGAGGCATTAGGAATCTTTATATCTTTACTTTAGGGATGTAACGATTACCGGTTTCACGATAAAATGCCCTGACGGTTAGTATTACCGTTTAAAATTTAATTATCATCAAAACCGTGTTTGATTATCGCGCTTTTGAAAACTTGCGGTAAATCCTGTCCAGCCAGCATCAGTCTGACGCAGAAGCAGCATGCAGTGTTGTTGTTGGTTTTTTGCACGAGACGAAATGGCGGAAGGCAGTGACAGCGCTCGGGAGATTTTTCAGCCATCTAAGAGGACCAAATCGGAGGTCTGGTCGTATTTTGGCTTTTACAAGAGCCCTGAAGGCAATTTAATCGAGGACGGTCAACCTGTCTGCCGATCTTGCAAGAAGAAAGTCGCTGCAAAGGGGGAAACGACATCACTTTGCTCCGTCATCTTAGTGAACACCACCACTGGTATATAGTGGGGGGGTGGGGGTGAATGCAAGGTAGCTTTTACCTCAATACCAAAACTAACTAACTGTAAGGGCAAATAATTGGACAAAAAATATTGATTAGAGATTAAATATTTCGTTATCTCACTTGTTTAACGCAAAGCTTCCGCGAAGAAAAGTTTGCAGCAAGTGGCTTTGAGCCAAGACGAATGAACGTTCAAACTATTAAGGTTGACATTTAAGGGATAATTTATTGTATATTCATAGTTAACTTATTACACTGATTTTTTTTTTGTTTACCTATAATAATATATAAATACGGGGATATGAAATATTGAATTGAGATGTTTTGAAATCTTACCGGTTTATAAATCCATTATGAAGTGTACAAAACAATCGTCAGGACAATATGATCACTACAGCAACATTATAGTAGTATTAATACTAAATTCCTCTGATTTCATTTTCAATACAATCAAAAACTGAGACGCAAGACGGCAAGATGCATTTGAATGAAACGAGAGAGCGCCTCCGCGGTGATACAAGAGACATGCAGCGAATTCCAAACAGAAATGAGCATCCCTATGCCCTACTCATTCAAAGGGCAGAGCCCTTGAAGTGGTTATTTTGAAGGGTGCAGGGTTTACTGTCTTGTATAAGCTGTTTGAACTCCCGGCGAAGGGAATGACTGACCAAAGTTACCTTGACAACGCTGCGGTGGTGCAGCATCAGTGGATCCATATTTGTTGCAAAATAAATTTTTCTTATTATTATTATTATTTTTAAATTCAATATTGTTATATTGTGGTCTATACTATTAAACGTTTTCAAAACGCAACTGCTACACTAGGTCTTAAATCATATTCTATCACTGACGAAAAATATGTGTATTACATTAAAATAGGCCAAATTTAATTAGCCTATTCTATTATGTTTGTATGTGAACCGCCCACCATTAATCACACACACCCAACCTGTGCTTTTCCCCCCCCACCCCCGATCACAAGATTCTAACGAAGAGAACATGAACTTCAAGTGTGTATATATTATATTATTGGGTTCCTTTAATGTTAATTTAATGTTTATGCTAAAGAAAGTGCATATAGCTGCTAATTGCATTTGTTGTTTGTTGATTTTCAATATAAAACTTTTGAAATGTTTTCAGTGTGTGTATACGTTCTTTTGACGTTTATCTATTTCTTGAACAAAAATCGTGATAATATGATAACGTGATAACTTGGTCACGATAATAGTGAACGAAAATCCTTCTACGTTACATCCCTACTGACAACAGACAGCTGCATTTAGGACGACCGTTTCGTGACTAGAGAGGAGGTCATTCTGACTTGATATGACAATCTGGCGCTTCTGCATTCAGTACTGTGGGTATTAGTTTAAGTATTGCTATTGATCTGTTCAAATGCAGAGTTTTGCATGTGTGTGTGTGGTGAGAGAAGGTGAGAGAGAAAGACGAGAGAGCTCACAGGTGGGTCAGCTGTCTTAACGCGTGGCTTGTGTACTGCACACATACCAGCTTAATCACTGTGTCTGTCACACGACTCCCCTTTTGGGCTCTGTCTTTACATTTATTTTGAAAGATGAAGCTCGCGATTATGGTAAGGGGCGTTACATTTACGACACACGCTTGTGGTGTTCGGCCAATCACAACGCACCGGGTCAGCTGGCCAATCAGAACAGACTGCACTTGTCGGAAGGAGGGACTTTGTAGAAAACGAAGCGTGAGAGAGGCGGGGCATAGAGGACCTAAAAGAATGTATAGTATTTGAAAAAATAATGTGTTTTTTAAACATTAAAGCATGTCAACATAATCTGATACACCAAATAATGATCTTTAAAAAAAGCCTCATATGACCCCTTTAAAAAAAACACAACACTAAAACTAAGAACAATTTAAATGATAAACCATATAAATGTGCAGTATAAGAATGTACAGTATGAAAAATGTCAGTTTTTTTTTTTAATGACATTTAATGCCCATTACACGTAACAGTTTTATTTATCACTAGTAGCTTTAATGATTAACTTACATGACAGCATCTAGAGGGATTTATAAGAGGAATAAACCCCTGAAGCAACCTAAGAACAATGACATACAGACCGCCGCTTGTCGAGTTCAAAACTACATCCTTTGGATACCAGCACAGGCCAGTCATTAGACACATTTCCTTTTTTGTATTGTTTTACTTCAAAAACAAAGTAAATGCAAATGAAAAAGACTCATTCAAAAGATGAGAGCGGTGGGAGAGGGGAACTTGCATTCATTTCAGTCCAGTTCTCCACACACCAAAACTGTAGCTTTTAACAAAAAAAAAAATGGAACATGCGCAGAGTCATATGGGACTATTAAATCATTCACGTACATGTGTGGAAAAAAAGCAAAAAACATTTAGCTAATATCTCCATTGTGTTCACGGAAGAAAGAAAAGTCATACAGTTTGGAAGGACTGAGCGGAGTAAAGTTATGACAGATTTTCTTCAACCATAGACCAAAATCCACCCACATAGAATCACTCAGAAAGGTGTGATGTCAGCTCAAAGGGTTGAAATAATGACGCATCATTTGGGTATTTTCATGTCTGGGAAAAATTTGGGTTAAAATGCGTTTTAAACAAAGTTAAGTGGTTTTCATTACCCATTTTACTCTTAGTAATTTAATAATTTCATAAATTTCATATATTTAAAAGTTTAGTGAAGAAGTATCGAATCAGTATCGATATCGACGATACTGCCTTGAAAAAATATCGGTATCGTATCGAAAATAAAATAAGGGCTATCGCCTATCCCTAGTGACGGTAATCGAAAGCCGATTCGAAACGCTCGACTGGAGTCGATTCCATTTGACGAAATCGATTCCAGCGTATGGAATCGACTCTCTTAAAGAGCCCCTTTCAATCCAACAGCAATTCGTGTCTCGTTTGCTTATAGTGCTTCGAAATCCTTTCTTATTTCCGCGAAACAGATCTTTCGGACAGTTCTTTTCAGTAGCCTAAACCAATTATTTTTCGTAATTGCGTAATTAAGTCATAGCACGTATTCCACACAAGTGTCCTGGTAGCTGCAACATAGGCCTATATTAGCCTAATTGTTGTCACATTTTAGCCTACGTTTTGGACAAATTTCCTACGTTAATTTTGCAGCTAAAGCACACAGTACATACATTGATACACAAACGTGGATTTGTTCTCTTGTGTCAAAAGTATAGGCTATAAAAAGAATAAACCAGTAAAACTAGCCTATAGCTTGAGGGTGAAGCTACCTTGTACTGTTGTCCACAATGGAAAGTTTTGAGCACTACTTAGTACTACATGCACAATTCTGATAATAATCAATGAATACTAAAGAAATTAAAAAGGTAAGCCTTTATATCCACTGGTCATAGCAAGATGAACTTAATGATTTTGCCTCCATTTTTTTAAGAGTAAAAAAAAAAAACTGAGGAATTGATTCTTGGAGAAAACAACCTGCCAGGCTGCTTATTCTGGGCCTTTGCCAATACCCAAACTTGCAGTCTTGGCCTGTCGCTGGTGTACACAGGGCTTGAGGCAGCTGCAGCGATGCTTGCGTATAAAATTTTTATGTGCTTTTGTCATTTTTAATTGTATATATATATATATATATTATTATATATATATATATATATATATTGATATATATATATACATATGTTAAAAAATCTTTAGTCTTTATTCAAAATGTTGGAATATTTGTTATCTCCTTGTCCAATCAAACTAGAGGTCCGTAACAAATTGTAATATAACAAACCTGATGGAAATTATTATGGATATCACACACACTCAGGAAATAAATAGTGTTAGCTACTTTAAAATTCTTTGTTTAGCTCCGTTTAGTGACCTTATGTGAGATTTAATCTTATTCAGAAGCTGGCGTGACTGAGGCAATGATTTCTTGAGTTCAATAAACGTGGATACTCTTGGCAGCGAACATGATTTATCAAAGGCTGCATCTGCTATCTGACAGCGATGACAGATAACCCAACGGACAACTGTTTACATCTAAAGCGAGAAAGGGATCATTGGAGATCTTGTTGCTTACTCACTGCATCAGTAGAGAGCAAAGATTGTTATCACTCTGAGTGATATCAGTGGAGTAATTACAATAATAAAATAAAGAAAATGACAGTCATCCTCAATAGGGAAAAATATGTCAGAAATGGCTAAAGTAGCAAGCACAGGTAATATGTATTACCTATTACCTATTTATCAGTTACATCAATCACTCAAAATGCATTAGCAAAAACTATTTCTGCATCTTTTTGTTCTTTACACTTTCCATTTACTTAGTGTGTAACATCTGTTTTTATGATAATATCTGAACTGAGTCTCCCCTTTTTAGCTGCACCCAGCCACACTCATCTGTCAACCTCTCTGCAAGTTTTATTTCCATATTTTCATTAGCTTGTTACAGGTGTCCCAGCCACTGTATGATTTCTGTGCTCTGTCTGGGGAGGGTGGAGGATGGGGAGAGTTTATGCTGAGGCGTTCACTTTTCTTGGGCACACAGTCCTGAAACACTCACTTTTTGGGTTAATTCCTTTAGGTCAAATTTGTCCTAAAGGATTTGACACATCAAATCTATCAAAAGCGCTACTGAAATGATCTGAGAATGAAAGTAGCAAAAATTATTACCATCTTCCCAAATTTTAGATATGAGAGCTGTGTAATTAACTGTGAAAAAGCCCATCTCTGTATAATTATGTTCTTTGACTCATCATACGCTCAGGGCCACAAAGGCAAGCTTGTCTTATCTTTCTTCCACAGTTCTAAATACCAAAAAAATTCTTATGAATTCCAATGAATACAAATAACAGGTCACAGTGTGATGTGGTTCTCCATTTTGCTCAAGTCTTCAAGAGCCCGGCAGATTATAAAAGGAAGGAAAAAAACAATTGACTTTGCTTTGCCTTACCTGTCAAAACAAGAGGAAAAAATTAGAGGTTTTCTTCCTTCCTCTATCTCCTTCCCAGCCTGCTGACAGCTCTATAAATCATTATGAAATAATTGTGTGTTTTTAATTAAATGTGAGGTGGTTGCCATCACTATGCTGTGCTTTGGCGCAGACGTTTTGTGTGCTTTTGAGGATGTGAGTGCAAGACTCATCTGTGCTCCAGTGCACAGGGTGGGGGCAATAACTCAGGCCTGGGGGGACAGCTATAGGCAGGCTGGTGTAAATACTGGCCCCTGGCTCGAGGAGAAGGACCTTGGTGATGGCAGTGCTGTAATTGAATGCTCTGTGTATTGTGTTATTACAGTCTGCAGTGTCATATTTCATGCATGGCTGTGGCGGAGTGCACTGGAGTGGGGTTGATGTCCTTATCGGGGGAGAGCTGTCTCGACTGGGGTTGTGAATGCGAGATGGTCGATGGAAGCGCAAGACTAGCATCAGCGGCATCACCGGCGGCGGTCAGACCAATCCATGTCTCGTTCTCCATCTTAAACGTAGTCAAATCAGCTCATAAATCTCAGATAATGTTCAGCAACATGGCCATCTATCAGGGAATTCTTTCCAGCCATTGTATTGATGATGAACCTGGGTAATGTCATTTTTTTAAGTAAGTAGATGAATGGCGGCACATACATCTTACATGATAAGTGTAGTTTAGGATGATGAACATACATGTACAAGAGCACTGTGGGTTTTTCATTACTGCCACTTTTCAGTGGTTCATTTCCAAGCTGAACAGACAACCCAAGAACAGTTTTTGGTCTTTTTGTCTTTGCAGGTAATTTCATCAAATTTCATCAAACCTTGAAAAAGCTGGGTCCCTTTTTGTCCCTCAAAAATATGATAACATATAAATGAGAGAAAATTATTTTTTTCCATCTCTTTTTGGGAGTCTGGGACTAATTAGAAAGCATTAGCTGTCAGTGCCTGTATTCATCTTAAACAATTCGGCTTCTGAAAAAAAAATATTTAAGTATTTAAGACCACATGCTTCATAATATTTTATTATATTTAGAAAGAATTGCAGAGGTATTTAGTAGGAATAATAGTTCCTATATAAATCTGTATATGAGGCTTAAAATACTCTTATATGATCCCTCTTTTTTGTTGTTACTCCAGAATTTACATGCAAAATATTTAGTAAAATTTTAATGGGGTTTGACTTGTTGAAACATAAGCTTTGCCAACAGGAGATTTCAGTCTTATCAAGTCGATAAAAGCTATACTGCATTCCTGTTGCCTAGATAGAAAATAGCTGCCTGGGGCAATTGCCAAGATGGCTGCCAAGCAAACTGAGTAAAGCCCGAGACACACTGCACGATTTTTGGCTGTCCCAGACGAAAGATTTGCATCGTGAAACACTCGGGGTGAGTTTCTGTGATTGTGGACCTATCCCCCCCCCCCGGTGTGTAACAACGTTGTATGTCGGGAGAAGGAGGCGGGAAACCGGCGAAACAGTTAAATAAAACTTTAATAATAAAAATAAACACAACAACAGCGCAACAGCCCCTCGCGGATGACTGTCGCACACAAAACACAAAATAAAATCCATGCTTGGTCCTCTCTCGTCCTTCACTGTCATTACTCCTCCTTTTATCCTTCCGGAGTTCCTATGTGGGACTCGAGACCGGTGAGTGGTGTCGCTCATTATCAATTACTTCACCGGCCTCGCTCTGTTCCCATGGCTGTCGGCCCCGCCCCTCTCGTCACACGGTGGTCCTGTGTCGTACAATGAGTGAGGTTCAAAGATGGCCGTTGTCACGATCTTGCAACCAAAGCTAGCCTACGGTACAGCATGATCATCGCACAGTGTGTTTGCTGCTACGATCCACGTTTACTGAACAACCAATAAAAATGCGACATGAAATCAATGCGACATGGCACTAAAAAACATAAAAACTGCTACCTCAGCCCTTATCCCTTCTCTTTCACCGCTTCACCTTTGTCAGCCACATGAAAAATACACCTGCTAAAGTGTGATTTATCGTGCTCTTTTTGTTTACCACTAGCGCATGCTGATGATGCTATATTCTTCTATAGTAACGCGTGTCGTAGTGTACGAGTCAATAGGTGTCATCATCGTAAAGTCTACACACATGTCATAGCCAAGTTTATTAGACCCATGTCGCACAGTGTAACATGCAATGATCTTATAGGATTGCTAAATTTGTGCAGTGTGTCTTGGGCTTTAAAGGACTGCATTGTAAGTGCACTGAAATGAATGATTAGTTTGTGTGATTTAAAGTGATAGTTCACTCAAAAAAAAACTGTCATTAACGCAGCCTCAGATGTTCCAAGTTGTGCTGTTATTTAGTTATTCATTGATTTATTTTTCAGTGGAACATGAAGGGAGCGATTTTTAAGAACTTGACACTCTTTTCTAGTCCATAGTCAGCACAGCTGGCATTTTGTGCAAACTATTCCTTTAAAATACCGAGAAAGTAGAATAAAGCTACAATTCTACTATAGCTATTAAATGAATGAAATGCATCAGCACAGATCCTATAGAGATATACCTCTTGCGTAAGCCATCAAAAATGCCTTGCTCTCAAGTGCGTAACATCCAGCCAGTTATATGTGTTGCTGTTGAAGATAACCCTTATGATAGGATGGCTTTAACCTGGATAGTAAAAAGCAAAATGCAATTTAAAACTCCAAGCTAAACATGTGAGCGAAAAGGAGCCACATCCTATGACCTTGAGTATTGTGAATACTTAAACAGTTAGATTTTCCACCCAGAACCACAGTTACCAATCTCATTTCAAGACGGGCTGTACCATGCCAATGGCCTTGCAATCACAAACACAGTTGGATGTCGATGACATTGCCTGTCTTCCATATGATGCCCCATCTCCAAAGCTGCTTAAGATAGACCTATTACACCATAGAAGAAAATAGAAGAATACAATTCATGTTCACTAGATGGCCTACCGGCAGGGGCTCTGTACGCTTCCGCTGTTGTCCTTTGATGAAATGGCCCTATCACTGCAGTTGGACGATTTCCAACCAGAGGACAGAATGGCAAGCCGTCCCATCAAATCACACGCTTCCAGTAGTGAAGAGGGGTGATGATGCATGAGCTGAGAAGCAACAAGAGAGTGTTTACATTGTGATTGGTTCCACATCCCAGATGGTTTCATAATTATCAGAATGTACATGTTTAGAGCCTTTTTAAATGTAATCATCTTTCACAATGCAATTGGTCTAGCGGATCCTGTTTGTATTTTCAGTGTTTTTTAATGTTATGTTTCTGGTGCCAATGCCGCATAGAACACTAATCATAAACGGATATCTCGTGATCTCTGCAGCGTGGAAATAGACACAAAGAGTTGGCTTCTTTTCTCTGCAGGGCAAAGGAAAAGCTTATCACTCAGACAGAAGCATGAAAGGGACGGCTAAACCAGGACACCAAGTACAACACATCATCTTCTTCTTATTGCTTGTCATTTCTTCCATCCTTTTCTTTTCATCTTTATTATTAGCACTACTTCCATTTTGAAGTACATCTCTTTTTATCCTATCATCCCCCCTGCTGTACCTGAAAGGTAAATTGGGAAGGTTTGCCTGAGGCTTGACCAACTCTTCTGGAAGGCTTGTGTAGGTGTTCTGGTGAAGACAGCAGGCTTTAAAGCCATGGCGGTGATGCCATCAGCATATAATTGATTCTTCACACTGATCAAAGATATACTGCGTAAGGATATTTTCATGTTCAGAGTTATGGGACATTTAATAAATAAGAAATTTTACAATGACGTGCTTCCTGAGTGCCTAATGAGCTCAAAAGTGTGACATCTATTCTTTGGAAAGGTACAGAACTGAGGTTCAATTTGTTATAATTTCAGAGTTTTTTATAACTTACAATTTCCTTTACAACATTTATTAATCTAGGTCAATGTTATTTTCTACATACACTAACTTCATGCATTATGAATGAACATGAATTAACAAGGAAACAATGTATATATGAAGAGTTGATTTGCAAAAGCCTCTAAGTGCCATCTGAAAATTTCTTCTAAAATTAGCATTTTTTTATCAGGCTCCTATGTTTGGGTTCAGTAATTTTACTGTAATGGCAATGTATAGGTCCTTTTCTATGCCATTAAAGTGAAATAAATGATCATAAACATAGGAGCCTGATAAAAATGCTAATTTTAGAAGAAAGTTTCAGATGGCACTTAGAGGCTTTTGCATCTGAACGCTTCATTTATAAATTACCATTAGATGAATAAATATTGTACATGCTCTCATATAACCAATTCATTAATACATGTTAATGAATTGAACTTGTAAAGTGGTACCAAAAATGATTGCTCCCAGCTACATTTATGTGCTATTTTTATATATTAATCGGGCCACCATAATTTAGCTTTAGCCACCAAGGAGAAAACTTACTTACATTTTGTGGTCTCTGTGAGTGGATTGTATTTTCAGGCAAACCTAATAAAAAACGGCAAAACACTAAGGGAGAGAGTTCCATTGATTTCTAAATCTTCATTCAGGTGTTTCACAGGTCAGAGAGTGACCTCTTCTATTTCCACTGGCGATGGCACAGCTGAGCCTCTGGGCTGTCTGTCTACCCGAGCACTGACCCTAGAGAAGACTGAAGAGCCCTGACATTTCTCTGGATGGAATATGAATGGCAAGGTGCCAGGAAACTGTTCTAGATTATAATATCTGCACATGTGAGGATTGACAATGAAGCCTTTCGATTGAAACTTGCACACAAAGTCCAAATCAATGTACCACTCCAGTCAAAGTTTGGATTAATAAGATCTTTTAATGTTTTTTTTAAAGGCCACCAAGGATTACTTAATCTGTAAAAAATCGTAGTACTGTGAGATATTAGTACAATTATAATAATGGTCAATTTGACATATTAAAAAAAAACATTTGAATAAATTTATTCCTGTGATGAACAGTGCTTAACCCAGCGGCTGGGTTCAAAAGGGACAACCCAGCTATTGGGATTTGACCAGCAGGGGGCGGTTTGTGACCCCAGTCATACAGTTGACTGTTGACAAATAAAATGTCCATAAATGCAGTTATGCCCTAAATTTCAAGATATTGGTGCAGAAATGCCCCTGTGTGAGGTTTTGTCTCATATTTATATCATATGATAAGCAATATCTCAGGAGCAGCAAGAGCAATATCACACTAATGCGGTTTTTGTCACGGAAGACCCCCCCCCCCCCCCCCCCCCCCCCCCCCACCCAACACACACAGAGAGCAAATGTGATGGTATACAACAGGTCAGTAAATAAGAAGTTATTATTTTGTTATATTTTAAACACAATATTGTGTTTTTGTTCAATTTTGCCAATGAAAATATTACCTAAAAAGCCACAGCATAATTGTTGAGCGACTCCGAGCAAAACAGCGGTGTTTAGTTTCTTTCTTTGAATGAATCTGCGTTTTGAACGAATCATGTGAATCAATGATTCAAAGAGAGAGCCGTTAACTGAATTCCTGAATGAATCAGCCGTTTGAAAGAATCGACTCGTAAAGACATTGTCCCGCCACCTGCTGGTTGTTTTAGTTTCTTAGAGTATCGTTTTGTTTATTTAAAAAAAATAAAGAAATAAAAAAAACATTAAAGGATAGTTCACTAAAAAATAAATAAATAAATAAATTATGTCATCATTTACTCACCCTCGTGTTGTTTCAAACCCTGACTAACCCCTTTCTTTTGCCGCAACATCAAAAGGGTATTGACTTTGAGTTGACTGTGGTAACTAAGCTGTTTTGGTTACCAGTGACTTTCATTGCATGAACGAAACAATACTGAGATGTTTCTCAAATGATCTTCTTTTATGTTCCATTATTCCCTACTTTATGTTAGGCCATTATAGCCTAAACATTTAACATGATAATAGCTTTAAATTATTTTTGGGGGGTATTTTCACAGCCAAATTAGTATATATAGTATGTCCTCAGTGTGAAAATATGGATCTCAAAAACATACAGTCATTGTTGGAAAGGGTTCAAATATGCAAAAGATGCTGGAAAACCAAAGAATGTGCAGGAGCTGGAGGATTTTTCTGCTCAGGACCAACTGCTCAGGACCAACAAGGGACTATGAACAAAAACAAACAACTATCACAAAATATAAAAAAAAGGTCGCCGATCATCCAGAAAATGACACATAGTATTAAGATTCAAGGGTATGTAAACTTTTGAATGCGGTAATTTTTATCAATTCAGTTATTATTTTGTCTTGTGGAGTATATATAAACATCTGTTAGGCTATATGTGAAATAGCTTATTCAGGACAGTACTAAATAAAAATAACATGCAATTTTCATGATCTTATTTTGTTTCAATTATTAACATTTTGCACATTCTGCAACTTGGGGAATGTAAACTTATAAGCACAACTGTATATATATAAAAAATATTACAAACATTTGACCAGTAGTTACCTCAATATAAATTTTAAAGGAATACTGCCAAAAATTTAAGTTCTGTCACTTACCTTAATGTTATCTAAAGAAGAAAGCTTGTGGCGCACATGTGGTGAGTAAATGATATTTTGTGGTGTGTGTGTGGGCGTGGTGTGTGTTGTGTGGTGTGTGTCGTGTGTTGTGGGTGTGTTGTTGTGTGTGTGAACCGGCCTTTAAGAGGAAATGAAACAAAATGGAATCTAAGAGAGTGCTCCAGTAAGATATTCTGTTTGAATTTACTCTGAATTTACTCTGCACTTATAATAGTTGGGAATTTTGCCAGTTCTGTCAAATAACTGCTTCACCACTCATGTTATCTGTTGAGTCCACACAATGATGTGCATAACTGTGTGCTACATTTGAATAAACGCTCTCAGATTCTGTAGCGCAGGGGCCAGCCAGTCAAACAGATGAGCGAGGCTCTTCTCTTGCACTGAGTGTACCTGGCAGACTGGCATGTTGGACACCTCTACCGTCGCGGGTGATTGACTGAGGAACTACATTGACATTTTGAAAGGAGCTTGACAGATGAGAGGCCCAGACGGTCCTCACCTACCATCACAAAATAAATTGGGCGTCCTATCAGCTGTAACCTTTAAAGTGTGTATTTACCTGTGTTTGTGTGCGTTTACATGAAAGCATCCAACAAAACCCGACCGTAGTGGATTGGGACGTTAAACGCCAGAATCACAGGAAATATGTGCAGGTCTCATATGCGAAAAATGAATCTAGTGAGTTGTCTCTGTAGGCAGAATTTCGAGACATAATAGGTACACTCCTGCTGCGAAGACTGTTCCAAAAAGCATGCAACTTAATTATGCTGCCTCCTAAGATACCTGCTTTTGGCCAAATTCCAATGGCAACATCGCATGTATGCTTAATAGAGCAGGAAATTACAGAATGCATTGCGACAAGACGATAAATGGCCACATTTTTGAGAAATGTTAATTATAAATATGCAAGAAAAAGTTTTAGTTTTATGCACTGAATAGAGCCTCTGAATTCTGACTCTATTTGCAAATATAATAATTCCAAACCTTTTTAAAGGGGTTATATGATGTTGCTAAAAAGAACATTATTTTGTGTATTTGGTGTAATGAAATGTGTTTATGTGGTTTAAGGTTAAAAAACCACATTATTTTCCACATACTGTACATTATTGTTCTCCTCTATGCCCCGCCTTTCTGAAATGCTTCGATTTTTACAAAGCTCATCGGGCTGAAAAGCGAGGGGTGCTCTGATTGGCCAGCTATCCAATACACTGTGATTGGCCGAATGCCTCAAGCGTAAGACGGAAATGTTACGCCCCTCACATAACTGTGATGATGCCCTGTCAGGCCGGAGCAACGAGACAAAAACATTAAAACCATATCAGAGCATTGTGCATCCAGTGGGGACATAATTACGGATTATAATGACTTATACTGTCTTTTTACTGCGTAAACATAAAACCATGTCTGCATTTGTGATTGGAGAAATGACAAACAACAAGTGCTACTCTACACTGCTCTAAACTCGCGTTTGAATTGTCAGTGGCACATTCTTTAAATATAAAAAAACTTACTAACAATCTGTGAGTCAGAACAGCCGGCAATGTAGTCTACTCTACCAGGATCAGGAATCATGTCCTCCATAAAATGCGCTGGACACAAATATTTGGGTTGAACTGTTCTGGAAAAGTGTTGTAAATACAACTTAACCACTTTAGTGTGTCCTCTGTTTGGAGGCTAAAAAAGTAGTTGCGCTTCACACGAAACACAGCGTCTAGAGGTGGCGGAGGCGGGCGGGCTTGCGGGCAACCACATGTGACGACCCCGGGCTGTTCTCTGCTTCGTCCACGGTGAAAGCCGTTCCGACGGTCCACAGCGCATAGTTGTAGTATTTCCTCAGCAACCAGTATGGATCAGCTCCAGGCATGACGAAGGGATATCGTCCTCTTTTTGGAAGGCCAAACAAAGTAGTTTCGCTTTCACAAACAAAGCACACAGCGTCTTCAGGACATGGCAGCGACGGCAACAACAATACTACAGCGAGAATTAAAGTTATGCCTTCTTTCTTTGCGGGAACATTTAGGCGGCGTTATGCAAATCTTCCCACATAGTGATGTAGACATGTGGGGGCGTGTTAGAACGAGCCTTTATTAGGTAGGCGTGGTTGACGCTTAACTTTCATAAAGAATATCTCTTTGGATTTGAGAATTTAGTCTTTGCACCTTTACAGATCTTCTTTATGCCCAAGAGATTGTAACACTCCAAAGAGAAAGGAAATTTTGAAATCGCATCATATGACCCCTTTAATAGAGTTTTTGACAGAATTAGGATAACTGCTATATATTTAAAATAATTAAGACATCAATAACTGGTAAAAATATGCTCTGATTTCTAGCATTTATATTGTTGTGCAAATTTAACTATTTTCACAATATTAGCAATATGATTTTCTCTAAAGTAAATTTTCTAAGGTAACTAATAATGAGCTACTGACACTGAATTACCTTCCTAAGGTAGACCTAAATATAATGGCACATTACATGATGTTTATAAGCTGCTGTTTTAAAGTCTTACCATGGTTAAAAAACACTGATTAAACAATTACATGGGAGATCACACATTTCAGTAAGTTGAGCGCCTATGTATTGATGAGTGAGCTGCTGATAGTATTAGCGTGTGTGGACCTGAATGAGGTGGGAAACGTAAGATTCTTACATTTTATTGAATTTTATTAAAACATGTAAATGCAAAAGGTTATTTATTTTTTATTTTTTGGAAACTGTTCATAAAAAAAAGACTTCCCATCACTAGTAGCTGATATCATAGTAAACCAACCTGATATCATGGGAAAACATAACTATTTTAAAAGGCGACAATTTCATATACAGTAAATTTATATGATGTGAATCATACAAAAACATGATTTTTAGAAAAAAAGGTAAGCATGAAGGTCCACCCCATAACCTCACTTCTAAACACAACCATCACTGGAGTGTATGCAGAATTGCAGATCACAAAAATTCATATAAAATTCAACAATTCACCAAAATCTAAGACAGTTTTGAATTTCGATGAGATTGTGTTGGTTCAAACTAGTGATGGGTAATCTTAAGCTTTGTTCACACTTCCAAAAGGTAATTTCCTTGTAATACAATGGGTAAATCCAGAAATTGGCTAAATGATTTCCCTATGTTCAAGGTCCTGTTCACACATCATCTCTAAACGGCAATTTACCAGTAATTTTCCAAAAAGGGCTGTCTGTGAAAGCCCCTGTGATTTCTTGTCTTCAATAAATGTGGATACTCTCAGCAGTAGATCTGTCAGACCACTTTAAAGAGGGTCAAAATTACATTTATTGTTTTGTTCTCATATATAATTTATAAATATAATATATATATATATATTACCATAAACGTTTCAAAGCAGAGATTTTGTGAAAGCAAAAATAAACACAAAACAGTAAAACTTTCTTTTAGAATCATAATCATGTTTCTCTACAAACGGCTTACTGAGACTTCCAGCTCAAAATAATAAAAATGTGTCATATAAACTTACACTGAAAATTATTGATAAAAACAGTTTACATCTATTTTACTATTTTAACTATTTTATTTAAAGTGATACTCTGTGACTTGGTGGCCGAGAGAGCTCAACGTGCTGCAACTTAAGAAAACATATGCAAATAGAAAAAGCACTGGCAAATTAAGAAAACATATTCATCAGTTTGAAAACACATGTGCTGCAAATACAATGCAAACAAACACAGAAATGTGCAGCAAATACAATGCAAACAAACACAGAAACATGCTGAAAATACAACGCAAACAAATACAGAAACATGCTGCAAATAGAAACATGCTGCAAATGCTCACAATGCAAATAAATACAGAAACACGCTGCAAATACTCACAAGACATCCAAAAACAGAAATGCGCTGCAAACATTCACAACACAACCAAATACAGAAACACGCTGAAAATACAACACAACCAAATACAGAAACACGATGCAAATACTCACAATGCAAACAAATACAGAAAAATGCTGCAAAACTCACAGCACAAACAAAATACAGGACACGCTGAAAATTCAACACAAACAAACACAGAAATGTGCAGCAAATACAATGCAAACAAATACAGAAACATGCTGCAAATGCTCACAATGCAAATAAATACAGAAAAAAACGACATGAATACTCACAAAGCAAACAAATACAGAAACATGCTGCAAATACAAGTGTGGGCGAAAACAAATACAGAAACCATGATGCCAAATATCACAATGCAAACAGGCAACAAAAATGTTGACCTACTCCAACCGCAAACAAATACAGAAACATGCTGAAAATAATCACAGCACAAATAAAGAAACATACTGAAAATACAACGCAAACAAACAGAAACTTGCTGCAAATAATCACAATGCAAACAAATACAGAAACATTCTGAAAATACAAAGCAAAACTACAGAAAACAGCTGCCAAAATACTCACAACGCAAACAAATACAGAAACATGCTGAAAATAATCACAGCACAAATAAAGAAACATACTGAAAATACAACGCAAACAAACAGAAACTTGCTGCAAATACTCACAATGCAAACAAATACAGAAACATTCTGAAAATACAAAGCAAACAAATACAGAAACATGCTGCAAATACTCACAATGCAAACAAATACAGAAACATGCTGCAGATACAGAAACATGCTGCAAATACTCACAACACAAACAAATAAATAAACATGCTGCAAATACTCACAATGCAAACAAATACAGAAATGCCCTGCAAATACTCAGAACACAAACAAATACAGAAACAAGCTGCAAATACAATGCAAACTAATACAGAAACTTGCTGCAAATACTCACAGCACAAACAAATACAGAAACATGCTGAAAATACAACACAAACAAATACAGAAATGTGCTGTAAATGCAACGCAAAAAATACATAAATATGGTGCAAAGACAATGCAAAGAAATACAGAAAAGCCCTGCAAATACTCACAATGTAAACAAATACAGAGACGTGGTGCAAATACTCACAACGCAAACAAATACAGAGACGTGGTGCAAATACTCAAAACGCAAACAAATACAAGAACATGCTGCAAATACTTACAACGCAAACAAATACAGAAATGCCTTGCAAATACTCATTGTACAATCAAATACAGAAACATGCTGAAAGTACTCACAACACAAACAAATACAGAAACGTGCTGCAAATATTCACAACGCAAGCAAATACAGAAACGTGTTGCAAATACTCACAACACAAACAAATTCAGAAATGTGCTGCAAATACTCACAATGCAAACAAATACAGAAACAGATGAACAGTTTGCAGGCATTTGCAGCACGTCTTGTCAAACTGATAAAAATGTCAAACTGTTTTCTCAATTTGCTGGTGTTTTTTTTCTATTTGCATGTGTTTTTTCAGTTGCAGTACACAGAGCTCTCTAAGTCACCGTAAATAGAATGCAGGTGTATGGGACACTCAAAGTTGATGATTCTAAAATTATGTAAAAAATGTGATGAAACTAGTGCAAGAAATATCACAAAAGCACAGAGGACTGCCACTTCTCATGCAGGTTTCACAAAACGCATACATCACACCACCACATGCTGAAAGTTGGCCCGAATCTATAGTCCATTGTTCAACATTTTTTAAATATTAATATTTTTCTCACATACCCCTATCGTTTCGCTTCATAAGATGCTGTTTTTTCAACCGGAGTCATATGGATCACCGTCGTGCTCATTCTGAGTGGTTTTTGAAACGCCAGTTTTGAGGGGCCCATCCACTTGCATTAGATGTACTGACAGAGATGGATTATTTTTCTAAAAAATCTCTTTTTGTGTTCCACAGAAGAAAGAATGGGATGGCATTAGGGTGAATAAATGATGAGAGGATTTTTATTGTTGTGTGGAGTATCCCTTTAAGGGATGGTATTAGGAGCAGAGCTAATGACACCAGCATGACCCCCAGTGCATAATTTCAGGTAAACAGATCACTCCATATTGACGTACCTCTGCTCTCTTGTATTCAGTGTGAAGTGGAGCAATGAAGCCCGGGTAAATGGTGCATTGTTCATCACAGAAAAGAAGGCAGGCAACAGCTCAATCTCTCTGACTGCCCTCATCGCTCTGTTGCGTGTCATCGGGCAGTGGGTGATGTCAGAGTAGCTGTCATTTGTTTTGGCCCGTCATAATAATTTCCTGACTTCATGTTTCTTTTCCACTGTGTCACTCTCACTCACCATGATCATTAGTCATAGAGCCAATCATGCATTATCCTCATGCCATCAATCACAGGCGGTCCCACCCTCTCCGTACCAGCCGGTTATGTGACGGCCGATCTAATGCATCATGCAAGGGTCTCTGGGAGCAAAAAGATGGGAAAAAACAGATGAGGTGAATAAGTGTGATTGTGTGTGGGTGCTTTTTAAACGTGTGCAGGTTAGGACGTACGGCTCAGCGGGTAGGTTTGAATGTTAATGAATACTTTGACAGCTTTGGCTTGTATTATGAGGGCAAGTGTGTATGTGGTGTGGCACCACACACGTGTCTGTCACAGCATGAAATTGTATTCATTCGTTTCACTAAATAAATAATAGTGTCAGCACTACTGATATGTTGACATCCTTGAATAGAAATGAGACAGGTGTAAAAAAAAAAAAAAAGCTTTTTGTCCATCCAAAAATTTATTTCCAGCAATATTTATGTTTTTTCATTTTGTTTTGTATTGTTAATTCACTTTTGGAAGGTTATGTCTGCTCTGAATGGTCCTTTTTCTCCTGGTGACAGAAAGAATGCCTGAGTGAAATTCAGCTCCTTCCTGATTCCACAGGGAGTTTCGGGCTCATGCAGATTAAAAAGAGAGGCAGAGTAAAGAATGAATCATTTAGAAAGGAAAGGTGCGAGGTTTCTAGTGGCTGACAGCCGTGCTTTGAAGTCCGCCTCTCTGTAGAGGGTTGAGTGTGTCTTGGTAGGGATGTTCTGCAGTTGTTTGTTTGGATAAAAGGGCAGTGAGCCTCAAACGCATGAGAAACACAGGAGGAAAACATCAGTAGCGATGGAACCGCGCATTGGACGTAAAGTTCTAGAATATTGTACCTTAGATATAAACCAGTATTCTCCATCCTCTATACTGCCAGATATTTTGAGAATAAAGTGAGGGGAAAACCTGCTGTGAGAACATAATGATGCAGTTGCATAAGAAGATCAGACATACACTAAAAAAGTGCCTTCAAAGTTAACATAGTAGCACATGCAATTAACTGAATTCAGTAATGTTCTTTTTGTGTTAACTCAGTTTTACATTTTAACTGCTTAATTTTCTTTATACATGTTTACACTTTTACAAGAGGCAGAGGAACACAAATTATATATATTTCTGTATCATTTAAACTGAAATTATCACCTAAACACTGAAACTCATTGTAATGTTCATAAGCATTAAAGAGAGCTAGAAAGCCAGCAGAAAAAGCAACTTGTTAAGAAAGTTATTGGACATTTCTGGAACATCATTCAGCATTTGCAATACCTGTGTGTTTTAAAGACGTTGTAATGGGGCTGACGAGATGTGAGGATCCATCTGCAAGCTTTTATTAAAGAGACGTGGTATAACAGGCAGGGTCGAACAATGGCAAACAGGTATATGGCGGGCAAAACACAAGAATAGTCCTAGGGCTAGCGTAGGTCACCGATCGGCAGACAGAATCACAGGGGCGAGACGAGAGGGAAAAATCCAGGAAAACAGGCAAAGATCAGAAACCGCAAAAACAGGCAAGGCTAAACAAGGAAAACACAGCGACTCAAAAAGGGGTACCGGCTAAACAATACTCAGTCGAGAAAGGTGGTTAGAGTGGGTGTTATATAGTGAGTGAGGTTATTAGAAACAGCTGTGTGCAATGAGTGCAATCAGTGCAGTGTGCAAATTGTGCCAAGAATGATGGGATATGTAGTCCGGGGTGCTATGCAACAGTTTGTGTTGTGCGAGACTCAATGTAATGGAAAGGGTGACCTCTGGTGGTGAATAAACGGAAGTCCATAGACCGAATTCGTGACAGACGTAGTACATAGATGTGTGAACACTGTTAGAAATCTACTATGTGTTTTTACACATATGCAATGAACATATATTTTACCACAAGTGTTGTTCACATTTTTTTCTTTCCTTGAAATGTGATATGTGAATGTGTTAACAATTTTAAATGACACTTGTCTTCAATAAATGTGGATACTCTCAGTAGCAGTCATACTAAGAGTGTCTAAATTAAATGTTTTTTTTTTCATAATTCAAAACAGAGATTTTGTTAAAGCAAATATAAACACAATTTAAGACTCAAAACAGTAAAAACATAATTTTAGGATCATAATCATGTTTCTCTACAAGCTTGTTGAGACTTCCAACTCAAAATAATAAAGTGTGTCATATAAACTGATAAAAAACAGTTTACTATTTTGCTATTTTAACATAAAGCCAAGCTATATATATTTATTCTTAAAGTGATACTCTGTGACTCATGGCCAAGAGAACTCAACACAGTCCAACTGAAGAAAACACAACCTATTTCCTTGAAATAGCTCAGAATGTGTTAACATGATGCATGTTTTAAATGACCAGCAGCTTTAGAGTGCTTCTTTTCACTATGCAGCATTTTACATTATGGTTTTATCAAGGTCCTATTAGTATCCTACCATTATTAGCAAATTAAATTAGTCACCCCCACTGTTCTAAATACAGGCTAGTATGTTAAATGCAGAGAGAAATATCTGGATGAAGTACTAAAAGAAAAGGAGATAAGACACTCAGGTAGCCAGCGGAAGAGATGGGTGTGAGGAAGCATATTAACACCTGTAACATGTGAGAAATATCAGAGATGCACATGGCACTGTGACCACAGGTTCCCCGAGAGATGCATTAATCCTGATCAAACATTGGATGCTCTCCTCTCATGGCATCGACACTAAGCTTTAAGAGCGGGTTGGCGAAATATCATATTTCCTTTCCCTTTTTTGCTCACTTAAAAAGATTGACACAAATTACGGTAACACTTTATTTTACGGTGTCCTTGTTACACATTACATGTACTTACTATTATAATAGCAATAAATTATGCATAATTACATGCAAGTAACCCTAAACCAAACCATTATCCTCTAAACCTAACCGTATAGTAAGTGCATGTAGTTAATTAATATTACTCACAATGAGCAACACACTGTTACAGTATTTATTACTCTTTGTTAATAAAAATACAACTGTTCATTGTTAGTCCATGTTAGCTCAGGTCCATAAAATAACATTAATAAAAAGTAATAAACACAACTTTGAGTTGAAGGTTATTAGTAAATGTTGGAATCAACATGAATAAAGATTGATAAATGCTTTATCTATCTATCATCTATCTATCTATCTATCTATCTATCTATCTATCTATCTATGTGTCTGTCTGTGACAAAGAAGCTGATGTCTGTCTGTAAGACCTATAAACTTGAATTTAAATTATTTTAATTCTGTTTATAATTCGACTTGCATTCCAGTTCAGATTACAGTTCTGCATTCTGTTCACCATTTCAAATTCAATTCAGATTTAGGAACTGAATTGGATTTATGGTGACACCAGGGTTTAAAAAAAAATCTGAATGGTGTAGGGGTGTAACAATATACCAGTATTGACAATAACGGTGATATTTAAAAAAATAAAAAAATAAATAAAAATGTAATATTGATATCATGTTAAACTACACATCCAATAGTATTGTAAATAATCCAGTGCCATATGGTTAACACATATGGCACTGGATTATTTACAATCCAAAAAAAAAACAGTTTGCAGGAAGGTTATGCTTTTGTACAGTTATGGTTACAAACTCTCTTCGCCTCCCTATACTCCCTATACTATACTATATATTTATTTTTTTTGACTGTGATATACTTACTGGAAACACAAAATAAACAACTTTTAAAATTATTTTGACTGATAGCATTATTTATTTTTTATTTTGTGCCGATATCACAATGATATCATTATTGTGGTTGTTTTTTTTTTTTGGCCACAATAATCATGCAGTGAAAATCGAATATAGCGACAGTCCTAGCACAACCCTGGTGTCAGCATGTCCAAGATGACTGCCATATCATCCAGCGTAATATAGAATGATATTTTTATGGACCCATATTACAGTTATGTAAGTAATAGCATACTGTATATTATATGTAGATGTTTGCCTATGGGTAATTTGACCTAGCCTAGCTAACACAGCCAGTGACGAATGAGACCAAATAGAGAACGCTTTTTCTCATTCGAGTGGGTACACAAATATCTGGGTTTGCCTTGAGAACAAGAAAGGGGGATTGAGTTGGAAAGATGATGCTGTCAAATGTCTTGTTTCGGTATCTTTCCCCACACATAATAAAGTCACGAAACCCCACATTTCTATTTTTAAGTATGGGGGGTTAAAAGCACAACTCTGTACTTTCCTAAAAGAGAATTTTAGATTCTTCTCTCCAGAGACAATTCTTTGAGAAAGACTTTTTGTGTTACTTCTGTGCGAGAGGACAGATTTTGCACAGCAAACTTCAACAGAGACGGCAACTAACAACTCAGACAACGCTCTCCAGCTCACTCTCTCCATTAGAAGTAGAGGAGAACAGAGTCTTGAGTGAAACTTCAAGGGGGCAATTCAATGTGCTGGGGGGGGGGTGGGGGGGGGGGGTCTTCCTTTCTTTTGGGGGGGGGGGGGGGGGGGGGGGGGGGGGGGGGGGGGGGGGTGGGGTTGGTGTTTGGGGGACTATGACCATGCAGACCATAAATTCAGCAAGAAACCTCACCAACTCATTGGTATACCCCAAACACCTCAGACATAAATAGCCGACAGGGAGAGTTTATGAACGTCTAGCTGAATTTATTGCCAGGAAAGTTAGTGTGAAATAATGGTGTGATTTGCTGACTCATCTCAGTAGAAAAAAAATAAAGTACATTAGTACCCTCCTCAGGGAGAGGGGCGAATCGACATCAGTGTAAAAAGGAAACAATAAAAAAAAAAAAATTTAGCTTCATTTGAGCAGGGGAAAACAAAGAAACACGCACCTGAGATGTATATCTGCAGTGTGACAGACTGTGGACAACATCCTACGGAGTTCAAAACTGTGAGCTGCCAGGTGTGTACCAAGACATTTAGCGGTTAAAGTAATAACTTGCTGTTCACAAAAGCAAATTCTTGCATCACAAATTCTATCTAAGAACTCTGGAAGTCAAGAAATATTGAACGCATCATGTTTGCGGTTGCCTTGACCCCACCTAACCTTCTTCATAGATTTATATGATTTATGTATTCATTCAGGTCAGCCGCTGCGAATGCAATCTCGAGCTGGTTTTTAACCCCTCGTGTTTCACAGAGAAAGGCTTTTTCAGCATATTCCTTTCCCCATGGCTAGTTTAAAGGATGCTGTAAAATTGATTGCTGTTCATTATTGCAGAAGGTCATCATTTGCCCAATAAGCGTTAATGAGGTTTTCACCTCTGGTCAGTGATCTCAGTGGTGCTAAACCTGCCGCCTGTAAATGTACGCACATCTTCGGTCGGCTCCGTCAAGATGTACAACCCAGCTTGCATGTCGTATAATCTCAACGCACGGTAATTTATGAAGGCAATCATGTAAGCTGATGTTTGCTTTGAATCAAGGACAAAACCTAGTCATGTGGTCTCACCTAAATTAACTTTGTTTAACATCTAAACAACCAGGTGCTTGAAAATCTTTTAAGTCCTTGAGCCTTGTATTTAAGTCATTTGCTAATGAAATCCAAACATAGAACTGTAATGACACTGTTTATTTTTATTTTTTTAATTCAAATTCAACTCAGCCCAGTTAGTATTCATTAAATGACACAGCATATATTGTCTGATCAAACAGGATTATCTGGAGTGCAGTTAAAGACCAACACAAGCCTCCTTCAGGCAGAGGTAATGACTATGAAGGACTTGTGTAATGAAATGAAGGACATGGCAGAAACATTCAGCCATGACTTGGATTCTCAAAGCATCTGCTGAATTCATAAAGCTGTTGTCATGTCACCCATACATAGCTCTAAGTGACTCGTCGTACATAACTAACTCGTCATACATTACTCGTCGTTATCTTTAGGTCACGTCCCAAAACCATTCAAGCTGGCAGTTATTACGCCTCTTATTAAGAAACCACAACTAGATCCTAGTGAACTGGTAAATTACAGACCCATTTCAAATCTTCCGCTTATGTCTAAAATTTTAGAAAAAGTTGTGTCTGCTCAATTGTGCTCCTTCCTGCAAAAAATGATCTCCATGAAGAATTTCAGTCAGGTTTCAGGCCCCACCATAGCACAGAAACTACACTTGTTAAAATTACGAATTACTTGTTTCTTGCGTCAGACCAAGGCTGCATCTCATTGCTAGTTTTACTTGATCTTAGTGCTGCGTTCGACACCATAGATCACGACATACTCATGTTATTGAAATGGAGAGTATCTCAATTATCACCAGTAAAATATGGAGTGCCACAAGGATCTATCCTAGGTCCTCTGCTATTTTCAATATACAATATTCAATGTATTGTTACTTCCTCTAAAGTCAAAAGTCTGGGTGTTATATTAGACAGCAACTTTTGAAAATCATATTTCCCATGTTACAAATACAGCATTCTTCCATCTTAGAAACATTGCCAAGCTACGAAACATGTTGTTACATGTTAAGTTAGTCCATGCATTCATGACCTCTAGACTGAACTACTGTAATGCACTGCTAGCTGGTTGTGCTGTATCTTCAGTAAACAAGCTACAGGTAGTTCAAAATACAGTGGCTAGTTTCCTTACCAGGTCAAGAAAATATGATATCCCAATTTTACAGTCTCTGCACTGGCTACCTCTTAAGTTCCCGTATTAGTTACAAAATATTATTACTTACCTATAAGGCCCTTAATGGGTTAGCTCCTGCGTAACTATCTAGTCTTCTACCACGCTACAATCCATCATGCTCCCTTAGGTCGCAAAACTCTGGACTTTTGGTAATACATAGGATAGCAAAGTCCACTAAAGTAGGTAGAGCTTTTTCAAATTTGGCTCCCAAACTCTGGAATAGCATTCCTAATAATGTTTGGGGTTCAAAGACACACTCTCTCTGTTTAAATCTAGATAAAAGACACATCTCTTTGGCCAAGCATCCAAATAATGCATCTCATAATCTTTTAATTAAGTTATATCTAATCAAATGCACATTATTATTCTTTAGCTTGGGTTAAACAAATTAATTTTACTTTGTTGGAACAGCAGCTACGCTAATTATGTCTCTATTTGTTTCTCTGTTTTTGCCAAAGCTTCAGTCTGGATCCAGAACACCTGAGAAGAGATGATGCCAACCCCTCAGAGGCCCTCAGATGAGCCAACCCCGAAACAACATAAAGAACTACCAAATTGTGCTATAAGTTTGATCGCAACATATAATAATTGCAAATATGTAGAAACTAATTTTCTGTAAAGTTGCGATTGTATTGTAAAAAGCACTGTAACAAATAAACTTGCATTTGAATTGAATTGAATAGCTCAAAACAATGCCAGAGATATGAAAACTGGCCCATGCTACTATGTACAGGTGCATCTCAATAAATTTGAATGTTGTGGAAAAGTTAATTTATTTCAGTAACTCAACTCAGATTGTGAAACTCGTGTATTAAATAAATTCAATGCAAATAGACTGAAGTAGTTTAAGTCTTTGTTATTTTAATTGTGATGATTTTTGCTCACATTTAACAAAAACCCAACAATTCACTATCTCAACAAATTAGAATATGGTGACATGCCAATCAGCTAATCAACTCAAAACACCTGCAAAGGTTTCCTGAGCCTTCAAAATGGTCTCTCAGTTTGGTTCAAAAGGCTACACAATCATGGGGAAGACTTCTGATCCGACAGTTGTCCAGAAGACAATCATTGACACCCTTCACAAGGAGGGTAAGCCACAAACATTCATTGCCAATGAAGCTGGCTGTTCACAGAGTGCTGTATCCAAGCATGTTAACAGAAAGTTAGTGGAAGGAAAAAGTGTGGAAGAAAAAGATGCACAACCAACCGAGAGAACCGCAGCCTTATGAGGATTGTCAAGCAAAATCGATTCAAGAATTTGAGTGAACTTCACAAGGAATGGACTGAGGCTGGGGTCAAGGCATCAAGAGCCACCACACACAGACGTGTCAAGGAATTTGGCTACAGTTGTCGTATTCCTCTTGTTAAGCCACTCCTTAACCACAGACAACGTCAGAGGCGTCTTACCTGGGATAAGGAGAAGAACTGGACTGTTGCCCAATGGTCCAAAATCCTCTTTTCAGATGAGAGCAAGTTTATTTCATTTGGAAACCAAGGTCCTAGAGTCTGGAGGAAGGGGGTAGAAGCTCATAGCCCAAGTTGCTTGAAAACCAGTGTTAAGTTTCCACAGTCTGTAATAATTTGGGGTGCAATGTCATCTGCTGGTGTTGGTCCATTGTGTTTTTTGAAAACCAACGTCATTGCACCCGTTTACCAAGAAATTTTGGAGCACTTCATGCTTCCTTCTGCTGACAAGCTTTATGGAGATACTGATTTAATTTTCCAGCAGGACTTGGCACATGCCCACACTGCCAAAAGCACAAAAAGTTGGTTAAATGACCATGGTGTCAAACTCACCAGACCTGAACCCCATAGAGAATCTAGGGGGTATTGTCAAGAGGAAAATGAGAAACAAGAGACCAAAAATGCAGATGAGCTGAAGGCC